>QVTF01006506.1:2500-27366 GCA_003573665.1 Oxygymnocypris stewartii
GAGTATAGACCTACATTATAGGACATATGATTATCATATCTATAACTGATAAAAACAGACAAACCCATCTATTAATCTTACAGGTGCAGCTAAACTGGCACAAACTGAAACAAATTAAACAAGTTAGAGTAAACACCAAAACTTGAGTATCATTATCAATAATATTAAGATGTCATTAATGACATTAGTATTAAAGTATTCTCAGCTTCACACGGACCGCTGGCTAAACGTCTGATGCATATGGTACACTTATCTGGAAACACTTCAGGAGTGTTGAAGTCGTCGTCGGATTGGTTGAATTATACAGGATTTCCGGGAGACGTGTGTGTGTCGTGTTCCGGGAGACGTGTGTGTCGTGTTCTTTAACGTTCCGCCTGGAAACAGAGATGGCGTGACGCCAAACCCACTCACGGAAGAAGAAAGCCGTCGTGTTTACAAATGTGACGGCGATCGCTTATCAGGGTCAACTAAATGTTGGCGTTTCAAAATTATGTGAAATATTTACACACTGTTATTGTGTTATTGTCTGTTATTGTGGCGACATTTCCACACCCCGAAACGAACTGTGATTGGTTGATTGACATGTCTGTCAAACAGCCTCATGGGCGGGGCTTGGCCAATGAACGCGGCCATCTATTCCAGTCTTTCTACGCGCGACTAGTATTAAACGCCATTTTCCCCCATAATAATAATAATAATAATAATAATACGACTTTTATGTTATAATTCCAACTCCAAAAGTTAAAAAAGTCGATTTTTATGTCATAATTTCTGTGATAAAGTAAATGATGACATATAAAGTCCTAATTACAACAAAAAATGTTTTAGGTCGTAATTTGATGAGTAAACTTTTTATGTCATTATTAAAAAAAAAAAAAATGCTGACATAAGTCATACATTTATGAGATAAAAAGTCATAATTATGACAAACAAAATTAAAACTATGGTTTTATCATATTTTAATCCCGTAATAATGATTCCCAAATGATTTGATGGGGAAATGGGCTTCCATACATTAAAGTACATGAATTATATTTTTCATTTTGGGTGAAATATAAGATACTTTCCAGGCTGCTTGCACTGTTTCTGCCATTAAAAATAATTGCTAATAATAGGTTATGAATTCATCAATGGTCTTCAAATGTGATAATCACAAGCTCAGGTGGTGATACGGTTACCTCTTGTGATCTGTTATTTTCCACCAGGAGGTGCTTCAGAGAATAAACACCCTTAACCTGTTGACTGTAAAGCTTCACAAACACTTCCCCGGCAGTTAATGAACAGAAGCGCACAAACACGGGGCAGTTAAGTGCATGACAGAAACCAGGCGAACGACCCTCAAAAGAAATCCATATTCAAAGTACAGACGTAGAACATGCAACCATGGTGACTTTCACAGAATTTCCATTACAGTGATGATGCATCACAGCCGGAATCGAATTACCAAATGTTAGCTTATCGCTCAGTTTCTGACAGTGAACTGTGCATTATTCAGGAGATGCACTTCATGTGGTTTGGGGTCATGTAGTTGTTGTTGTTGTTGTTTTTACTGGCAGACGGAGCCAGTGGCTGAGCAACAAAGACCCCGCACTGTCAGCTATTCCTCAAACAAAGCCCAGCTTATCCCGCTAACAACAGTCTGCCAGAGACACCCCCGCAACTACAGCACACTCACACCAAGCAAGATCCGCATAACACTTCTATGATTCGTTTTTCATTCACATTGCTCATTCCCTCATGAAAATGCTGAGGTTTGTGGATGCAGTCCATGTTAGCTTGGAGGACATTGGTATGCTAGTGTAGATATTTTAATCCTAAAAATATATATTTTGAATAATGTTGATAACCTAATGGTTTCAGGCCCCACTGGCTTCCATACACAGAGTCAATTGGACCCAAAACATTCAACATTCTTCAAAATATCTTCTGTTGTGTTCCACAGACGACGAAAACAAACGCACATAGCTTTGGAACGACATGAGCGTGAATACATTATGACATAATTTGTATTTTTGGGTGGACTGTCGCTTTAAGGCCTTTGCACTAGCAGACAATATCATATGCATTTTCCTAGTAAGAATATTGTATTAGTAGTGAATTTACAATTGCTTTACAGCAGTTTTTGACAAAGCTGAATAGTCCATGTTGTAAAATTGTAAAAGAAAAAACACTGTATAATAAGGCATAACATACTGCATTAATTTGAAGACATATCCCATATTTAGTTGTACAGGTGTCGTACCTGTATTTTGAACTTTATACTGCATTATGTTTTAGAGTTAACGGAAATATCAGTAAAACTAATGTATAATGTCCTGGTAATGAGCTGCTAGTACTTTTTCTGTTCTTTTACAGATTTATTTCTTAATTTCGTTCTTTTTTTCAAACACAGTTTAGCGCTCTTCAAAAGTGTTGTTCTAAGAGATTAATCTATTCCCAGTATTTAAAGCACATGCAAATACTGATAATCTCCTGGCCAGATAAAACAGAAGAAAGTCCTGCAGACCGTTTGATCAGAGATAAAGTCATGGCTGTGTGAAGTTTCACAAGCGGTTACGCAATCGTTGCTTCAATGAGACATGAAATGTGCAAAAGGATGTGTTATGATACACACCACCGTTCTCCAACATGTTTTTAATTAATACTTTTATTCAGCATTAAATTAATAAAAAAATGAGAGTAAAGACATTTATAATATTACAAAAGCTTTCCATTTTAAATAAATGCTGTTCTTTTGAACTTTATTATTATCAAAGAATCCTAAAAAATGCATTACGCATTTTATCCCCAAAAAAAGCAGCACAACTGTTTTCAACATTGATAACAATCTGAAACGAGCAGCAAATCAGCATATTAGACTTATTTCTGAAGGATCATGTGACACTAATGATGCTGAAAATTCATCATACATGTTTATTTGCATCACAGGAATAAATCACATTTAAAACACAATAAAATACAAAAAAGTTCATTTAAAGTGTAATAATATTTTACAATATGTTTTGTATTTTGTTTTATTGTATTTTGACCGTCCCCAAACTTTTGAACAGGAGGGCAAATGTAAGACTTTAAATGAGGTGTGTCTAAACAGCAAAGCCCCAAACTTTAAAGGGACAAATGCTGAAGAAATCTTTATAGAGAGCATTAACTCAAGTTTGCCAGAGTTCTCTGCTGGACATGGGTGAGAAAGCAGCAGACGGGGTGCATGCAGGCTGGGATTGGGTAAACATCGTACAAACCTTGGGAGTAAACCAGCTGTGTGTGTGTGTGTGTGTGTGTGTGTGTGTGTGTGCGTGTCTCTGTGTGTGTGTGTGCGTGCGTGTGTGTGTGTGTATGTGTGTGCGTGTGTCTCTGTGTGTGTGTGTGTGTGTCTCTGTGTGTGTGTGTGTGTCTGTGTGTGTGTGTGTGTGTGTGTGTGTGTGTGTGCGCGTGTGTGTGTGTGTGTCTCTGTGTGTGTGTGTGTGTGTGTCTCTGTGTGTGTCTCTGTGTGTGTGCGCGTGTGTGTGTGTGTGTGTGTGTGTGTGTGTCTCTGTGTGTGTGCGTGTGTGTGTGTGTGTGTGTGTGTATCTGTGTGTGTGTGTGTCTTCAACGCCCCATTCTCCCTACAACACACAACAATAGGTCAAATGCCACCCTAGCTGGAGTGTCACTGTGGATTCTGCAAAAGGCAACATGTGATCATACAAGAAAACATCTGCTAAAAACACTGTAAATCATGCATACGATCGTAACAATCTTACCCTTTAGCCAGACTTGATTCAGCACATGCTACATAAAACCCTGTGCCATTTAACAGCATTCGAGTTATCTCAAAAACAACTCAATTCATGTTGAATCACTTTACTATTACATAAAAGCTTGACAAATAAATAAAGCGATCTCTTTTTAAAGATTTAATTTTAGATATTTTAGTTTTTTTATAAATCTTAGTAATTTTGTTTTTTTTTATGTCCATATCATTTTTTATTTAATTCTAGTTCTTAGTTAATTTAATGTATTTTTTTTTTTTAGTAAATCAGCTTAATCTAAACTGAAATGCGAAATGTTACTAGCTAAACATTTTCATGACAGATGGAGCTTTGTACTTTTTCTATAAATACATAAAATACTTTTCCTTGAAATAGCATATTGAAACAGTTATGTTTTCTCATGAGATCTGACGTCTGAATGTCGTGGTATTTTTAGACTTTGACTGCAGCCAAGTACACAAGTGCCTCTCTGAATAAATTGTAATGCTAATTAATGCAAATGCAAGCACCACTGAATCTAGATTGCACTATTTAACGGTCAGTTTAACCTACAATATAGCCGAACGGTCAGTTTAACCTACAATGTATTGGCACACTTTGTAGCACAATGTCACAACAACTTTGTCAAGAGTCACTTATGACGGGAATTGCTGGTGAGTTTCATCATCCTCTAGTCGGTTTGGCAACGCACATATTGTTTTTTCATCATTCAAAAACATGCTCAGTTCCTGTTTCACAGGAAGTAGATCAAAACTAATACTAACACATTAATGCAGCGAGAGAGAAACCCAGGTGCAATCTAGGGACCCCCCTTTGAGAAATGCACAGTGACTTAATGTGACAGTTTTGGTACTTTTTGAAGAAAGTCCCTGCAAAAAAGCAGCTAAAGAACGAGAGAAACGTTTCTCTCATATATTACATACAGCTGAATCCTAAACAAGCTAGTATCGAGCAGGTACAGTGACCAAAGTCCAATCAGTTTCTTCTAGTGTGGACCGTCCCTACGATTAGTAAGCAGCAAGATGAGGAGCAACTCCAAAAGATGAGGTTTCAGTTCCCTTTCACAGTCCACTGTCCAACAGAAACAGATTACAGGCATGTTACATCATGAATTAAATACTATAACACAAGACCTACTGTGTTTCTACAAAAAGGGAAGGAATGAGACATTTTGGACACTTAAACATGCACACCGAGGCGTCTGCTATACTGTTCCAGTGCCGTGTGTATATTCTACATCTAAGATTGAACGTCTATAGTGTGTAAAGCAAACAGTCGCTGTTTGTTCTCCACACAGGTGACAGACTTCTCATTCAACAGGCTGCAACTCACAGTTACACCTTTTATACACAATTCCTGCACTTACGGAGGATCGCCCGTAGATTATACAATATATAATACTTAAAAAACAACAACATTCCTAATAATCCGTGTTAATAAATAAATACAATCTACATAAACAGATGCAAACTTTAAATGAATCTTCTGAAAGTTCTGAAATCTTTACTACGAGGGTTCCCTCTACAACGGTTATCATAATCACATGCAGATTATATGCAAAAGTATCCATGCAAATGCATGCTGTCCAAACAGGGAAACTCTTTCACTCTCAGGAGGCATGTTTAGGACATGAAAGTCCCTTCAGAAGTTTCTCCTTCGCCCAGCTGTTCCTTCGACTAAAGACCTACATCTTCACTCAAGTCAGTGTTTGCTAACGAGCCGGATACAACTGCAGCTGATGTATTGTGACCTCCTTCAAATGCTAGTGCACAGGCGTTAGAATGGGTCTTAACCACATGATCTTGTTTCCTAATGAAATGACAGGATTTCAAAACAAAGATTTTCTGATGCAATCCCGTGCAATAGTTAAATGCAACTTTTACTAAGTTTTCTTACAATAATGTAGACTACAATAAAAGCTGCAGCATTTAAAACCAGGTTCAACGGGTCTCTGGGTCAATTCATTTCTCTATTAACTGAAAGGGTTAAAATTCAATCCTCTTCAAAAGGAAAATGCGATCAATATTGACATGATGCACATGTAGTTTCAGAAACATTACAATTGTCAATAAGCAAAATAGATCAATTCACAAAGGGGAAAACTAAAGGCATGAAATTACATTAATAACTTAAATTTCACATAAAGCAGAAACCCCACATGATGCTTTGCTTCTTCATAAAATAATAATAACGTTTATACCCCCACATTTTTTGTGGAATTTACTCATAAATAGATCTAAATATGGTTAATTATTAATAGGTTCATACTTTTTGCAATGCTATTTACAGAATGGTGACTCTTGACGAATTTCTGAAAATTTTCCATATCAATAATGTCATCATGAGTGTGAAGGTATAAGAGTAAACACGAAAATTACATCAGCTATTTTAACCCAAGGAAAGTCTGACGTACAATTACGTCAGGGATCCCGGCAGCCAATCAGAGCGCACCACGGCGCTAGAAAAAGAACGCGAGCGTCTCCGCTTCTGCAATTTTCAGACATCGCAGGGGGAAGATATACAGGGAATTAAGACGACTTTTCCCACCCCTAAAACAAATACCGAAAGGGGTCTTCACACAGACCCTAAACCAGAAAACCACACAACATGGTCGTAGTGACAGCAGGGACCGGAGGAGCCCATAAAGTCCTCCTGATAACGGGGAAACAGAGCCGCTCCATATCCGTCATGATCCCGAACCAAGCCTCTTCAGACTCCGACTCCACCGTCTCTGGAGCACCGCTCCGCAAACGGCAGAGACTCACACATCTGAGCCCAGAGGAGAAGTCCATGAGAAGGTGAGACGAGTAACGTTAACGTTAGGGATTTCATTTCATCCGTTCTTTTATTCCGCTCGGTCGGTTTGAAACCGAAATAACTCACGAGGGGTGAAATATATAGTTTTAGACTTTTCATATATCGACGTTATAGTATGTAAATGTTGGTAATCGAACCAGTTTGACCCTTTCATATGTAATAATTTGAATCTGAGCCAAGATCAGTGGGTTTTGCCGGTCAGTCCCTCCCCCTCTGAATCAATATTACCACATATGCCTGCGTGGCAGGAACTCGACTGCGCATGCGCGGCTTCCTCAACACTGGCTGACCTGCCAAAACTGGGTTGCTTCATAAAACGGAAATGGGTTAGAAGTTAATTAGCAAAAACAGATCACTCCGTTTTTATCAATTTCAAAAATTTCTTTGTGCATTCCAATTAATCTTAATCGAAGTGCAGTTGGATTATTTTGATAAGGTTAATAAAATAACTAAACCGTACAGCTAACACAATAAAACATGATAACATAATTAAAAATAAATTGTTTCAAATAGTTGAAAATGGAACGATTAAAAAAAGTATTTGTTTTTGCAAATAAACCTTATATAACGTTACGTATCAATCTATCTATCTATCTATCTATCTATCATAAGACTATTTAAATGGAAATTAATAATTTTATAAACCCCAAAAAATCATGTCCCATATGAATCCTGTTTATTGTTTAGCCAAATCATGCATGTTTAATATCTATGATGAAATCTTTTAGGAAACTGAAGAACAGAGTTGCTGCACAGACAGCAAGAGACAGAAAAAAGGCCAAAATGGGCGATTTGGAGCAGCAAGTCTTGGAGTTGGAGCTCGAGGTACTTTGACTCTTATCTTGGATTATTTGTTTCTCTTTTTTTTTATCCCTGTTTTGAGGAAAGGTTTAATTTCGACACGTTTTCCACAGAATCAGAAACTTCACATCGAGAACAGACTGTTGCTTGAGAAGACGAGCGATCTGCTCGGAGAGAACGAGGAACTAAGACAGAGACTGGGGTTGGATACTTTGGAAGAGAAAGAAAAGGTATATAAATAGGTTTTAACCCGTGCTGGTGTTAGTTAACCAGGCGGTTAGAAGAGCGTTGTTTTTATTCCCGTCCCGCTGACGCCTCTCACTCTCTCTTAGGTTCAGGTACTGGAGTCCGTGGTGAGTGATTTGGGTTTGGTGATCGGGTCTTCTGAGTCAGCAGTACTCAGGCTACGTGTGCCTCCGCAGCAGGTGCAGGCCCAGCAGTCCCCAAATCTGAAGACTTCTCCATGGATCCTCACAGCCCTGGCCCTTCAGACTCTGAGGTGAGGGTTTCAGAGGAGTTCTTGATCATTATGCCGAAAACATGTGACCCTGGACCACAAAACTAGTCATAAGGGTCCATTTTGTTTTACAATTTAGATTTATGCATTGCTTTCCATTGATGTATGGTTTGTTAGGATCAGACAATATTTGGCTGAGATGCAACTATTTGGAATCTGAGGGTGCAAAAAAAATCTAAATATTGAGAATCATGGAACATGATATTTACTTAATAGACAAATTGATAATTTTGACCCACACAATGTATTGTTGGCTATTGCTACAAATATACCCCAGCGACTTATGACTGTGATCCAGGGTCACATGTTTCGTCTTGTGTTTTGCTGTACCAACAAAATCTCAATTTCAATCATCTTCTCGTCCTGCAGTCTGATCTCTTGCTTGGTATTCTGGACATCCTTGACCCAGAGCTCTTCCTCAAGACAGAAGCACAAGAGCCAGAGCTTGTGCTGGATGGGGGTGCAGGAGAGCAAGTACCTGCCTCCACATCTGCAGCGTTGGGGCCCGCACCAGTTAAGCTGGAGGCCCTTAATGAACTGATCCACTTTGACCACATCTACACCAAACCCGCCGAGGTGGCGAGCGAGGAGAGCATTTGCGATGTCAAAAGCGATGATTCGGTCACCTTCTCAGAGATCGATGAAGAAATCGAGGTGGAAAGCCAAGCGGTGTCGGTCAAAGACGAACCGGAGGAGGTGGTCATCCTCGCGGTGGATCGGACTCCAGACACGCTTGAAGATTTCTTCTCCGATGCCTCTTCCTTCGGCGGCTATGAGAAGGCTTCGAATCTGACGGATGTGTACAGTGACTCTGGATGCGAGAGATCTCCTTCCCCCTTCAGTAACATTTCATCCCCCCTCTGCTCCGAGGGCTCTTGGGATGACATGTTTGCGACTGAACTCTTCCCCCAACTGATCAGTGTCTGAAGGTTGCACACAAAGTCGAAAAGATGAAAAAATGCCTGCCTTTGCTCTTTTATTGTAAGAGCTTGCCATGCGCTTCATAGAGATCGTACCACAGTAGCATGTAACTCTTGCAGTTTAGACCAAAGGCATCGCTTTAAGGCTTCTGTTGTAGTAATGCGCAGAACTTGTGGCGACTCTGTACAGTTGAAGTGCAACTCAGTATTTTGTTGGGGAAGGGGTTGGGGGCTGATTGTTTTTAAAGTAGATCTATTTATTTGTGTATCTCTCTTTTCCAGAGTTTACTGTAATGTAATCCGTCTGCTTTTGTACAACTTAATTTTATTGTAAATGCTCTCCTTAATAATGTTGCATTAAAACATTTTTTGCATTGCATCACATTGAAGTCTGACTTTTGGTGTGAATTTGAACATCTTCTGCTTTGTTGCACAATTTTTTACTTCCTTTAAAGAGACCACACATTTTTTAGATTCGGTCACTTACTTTCCTTCACATTGTTCCAAACCGGTTTTGTTTTCTGCAGATTGTGTTAGATACACTGAAGTTTCACATGTTTGTTCATACAAACATCATACCTCATTGTGTTTCCAAAACATAATCTTTTCTGTCCCACAGAAGAAAGTCAAATGTGACGCTGGAGCACAAAACCAATCTTAAGTCACTGGGGTATATTATGGAATTATATTTGTGTCAATAAAAATGAACGTCACTTTATAAAAATGAACGTAACTTTATATAAACGAACGTAACTTTTCCAGAAACGATCAAAAATATGCCATTACAAAAGAAGAAAAACAATGAAAACGAAAAAAAATTACTCAGTCGCACAAATTTAATATGCTCTTCAAATAGGCTTCATTCTTTGTTAATGATTTTCATAGATTCGTTTTCGCAAATCGTGGATTCTGAATGCGTTGCCACAGATTTCGCTTACGCTTCGCAAATTTTCGTTTGCTGTTTTGGCACAAACCTCTCGTGGGGGCGTGCTTAACAGCGATCCACTCTGATTGGCTAGTGAGCTTTTGATAGACAGCTGCTCTCTGACATGGAAGTACAGACGTCAGTGGCGTGCATATTGGAAAGCTGTCGCGGTGATTTGTGTATGTAAATAATATTTGACCTTCGGTCGTCTCAGTCTGTAAAGATGAGCTCTCAGGAGAGACACGGAAGCGGCATCATCGTCCTCCTCAGCTTGTCCCTCAAGGCAGCTTGAAGTAATTCGTGTTACTAAAGTAACGTTAATCAATAACATCGATCAAAGTTTTATTCATGTACAGTGTGCAACAGTTCGTTGCGGGTTATCAGTATCTGGAGGTCAAATATTATTTACATACTTAATATAATACAAACCAAGCACGACGTATTGCACACAAATCACCGCGACAGCTTTCCAGTACTTCCATGTAAGAGAGCAGCTGTCTATCAAAAGCTCACTAGCCAATCAGAGTGGATCGCTGGTTAAGCCCGCCCCCACGAGAGGTTTGTGCCAAAACAGCAAACGAAAATTTGCGAAGCGTAAGCGAAATCTGTGGCAACGCATTCAGAATCCACGATTTGCGAAAACGAATCTATGTAAATCATTAACAAAGAATGAAGCCT
This sequence comes from Oxygymnocypris stewartii, assembly GCA_003573665.1. Lineage (NCBI taxonomy): Eukaryota > Metazoa > Chordata > Actinopteri > Cypriniformes > Cyprinidae > Oxygymnocypris > Oxygymnocypris stewartii. The sequence continues at coordinate 12,908 of QVTF01006506.1, forward strand.
ATTTGAAGAGCATATTAAATTTGTGCGACTGAGTAATTTTTTTTCGTTTTCATTGTGTTTTTCTTCTTTTGTAATGGCATATTTTTGATCGTTTCTGGAAAAGTTACGTTCGTTTGTATAAAGTTACGTTCGTTTATATAAAGTTACGTTCATTTTTATAAAGTGACGTTCATTTTTATTGACACAAATATAATTCCATAGTATATTTGTAGAAATAGCCAAAAATACACCGTATGGGTCAAAATTATAGATTTTATGTAAAGATCATATCTCCTACCTTAAATATATCCAAACTTAATTTTAACTAGTACTATGCATTGCTGACAACTTTAAAGATTATTTTCTCAATATTCTGATTTTTTTTGCACCCTCAGATTCCAGATTTTTAAAGTTGTATCTCAGCCAAATATTGTCCCATCCTAACAAACCATACATTAATGGAAATATTATTTATTCAGCTTTTAGGTGTATAAATCTCTATTTAAAAAAATAACCCTTATGCCGGGTTTATGGTCCAGGGTCACAAATAAGTTTGGAACAACATTTAAATGTTTTAAACTATTAGCTTCAGTTCGATTGTGGGGCAAATATTAGAACCAAGACCATAATTTTAAATCTTTAGTGTGTGTATACGTGCCGTCTAAACTGGATAGAGGCTTTAACTCTCTTTAAATAGAACATATCCATACGCTTTGCATGTAAAATGCTCGTACCACAAGCTATAGTATTTTTAGTTCCAGTACCATGTCAAACTGCCCTTGGGACTTTGCCATCTGCTTTCTGTGCTTTTCTAAAACAAGAGGTGATAAGATAAGCTTTTAGAGTAAATGATTACACAACGTTCATCGTGTCAAAACAGCTTTTTCATCTGATTACGTCAAAGCGTAAACTGCCAATAGAGGCTCTGTTCTTAATACAAAGAGTTTCTAAACAAACCCATTGAAACTTTACCCGAGTTTCAGACCAATGTTTTTAGTGTATTATGACACTAGGATGGTTTACACCTTTTTTTCTCCTCAGGCTAATTCAATCTTGGTTTCCAGTGCAGGGAGGAGACTTGGGAGGAGGGCGATCCTCCAAAACCCCCCAGGAGCTTAAATTCCAGACTACGCCTATTTGAAAGCTGACTACCTGATTTTCCTCTTTTGCGAGACCAACAGCTTTCCTGTTATAGATCGTTTGTTCCTCCATCAAAATATGTACCTACACTACCGTTCAAAGGTTTGGGGTTGGTAAGATTTGTTAATGTTAAAGTCACTTGTGCTCACCAAGGCTGCATTTATTTGATTAAAAACAGCAAAATTGTGAAGAAATATAACAATTTAAAATAACAAAAAATTATTTATTCATGTGATTCAAAGTCTATGTTTTTCTGCGTCATTGCTCAGGCAATACAATCATTCTTCTGATGAGTTAGAAACAAAAACCTCTTGTATCCTTTATAAATGTCACTTTTAATAAATTGAATGCATCCTTGCTTTAGAAAAAGCATTGGTTTCTATAAAAAGGCCATCTTACTAAGCCCAGACTATTGAACGGTAAAAACTTTGTAAGTCAGGTATGTGATGGTTTTCTTACAAACACAACATTTCACCACACGTCTTTTTTGTGAGGAAATCTCCCTTCATGACGTTTGTGTAATACTACGTTGTGGTACATCTGGTCTCAACACATCGGGTGAAGTTCCTGCTGGCGTAGATTGTGGGTTTTTGTTTCATCTAACAGATATTTTAGAAACAAGATATACACAGAATAGGTGTACTGTATATTCTGACATTAATGATTATGGATTGGTCATACATATGATGTCATCTCTAATTCCCAAAAATATGTATAGGCCTGTATACTTTGCTATGTACTAAAACACAGGCTCAAATTAGAAGGCCTTAAAATGACTCTATCATCACCTTGGGTGATTGAGATAAATCCTACAGTAGCTCTCATCTTACAGTCACGGATACAGCAGATATATGGAGACCAGCAGCTGATGCATGCTGGGAAATACCCACAAATGCCCCACCGGTCTCGGTTTCAGGAACTATCCGCCATCTGACTTTAAACTTGGATAAAGAAAATGAAAAAATGACAAAAACGTTTTTTTTTTGCATGCAAACCCACCACCATGATGCTCGGGTGCTGAGAGCAATTGCTAAGCCAAGGTATTCTGGGTATTTTTAGCTCACTGATATGCAGTTGCTGGTGTGCTTTGGGTGGTTTTGTACGGCCTGAGTCCCTTCTATTGTCCATTTACTGTCCAGAAAACTGAAGCATATCTTGGAAAACTAATGAATCCAAAACCTCCATGTTGCCTGACGTCAAGATGAATGCATCGGATCAGAAGCAGAAACCTTGCCGAGATGTATTACGGATCAAAGTCAACTGTGAGAAAGCATTTGGGCTGAAGATCTCAGAGAAGGATGAAAAAAGATGTGATGCAGAAGGGCAAGAAGGTCAACAGCTTTCACAGGCATTAACTTCTCAAGTCTTCTTGAGTGTTTTCACGGTTCTACTTAAAATACAATTATATTTACCGAAACACACACCAAACGACTTAAAAGCATTTGGAACTAAAAGCATCAATCAATAGCATGCATGTATTAACTTGATATCTTACCTCACAAGGATTTTTATACTTTAACCAATGCAATTTGTATTAATTAAGTAAATTTTCGTAATCCTAAGTGAATAACTGTCAAATCACATGACATTAGTTCATGCCCAACGAAACACGGAAGCAATAGAAGAGAATACGCACCAGTCTTTCCTGAACAGGTGTGTGAATAACGCCTGGTTTCAAACTGACTCGGTGTGTCACCATAACGAGAAATACAAGCTTACGATGACAAAACTTAGCTTTCCTTCTCGTCCTAACGAGGCCTAGAGAGTTCACTTTATTGTCAAGAGGTTTACATTTCTATTTTCATATGTTTTCAGGCTTAAAGGATTAATTCACTTTGAAATAAAAATGTCCTGATAATTTACTCACCCCCATGTCATCCAAGATGTTTATGTATTTATTTCTTCAGTCGAAAAGAAATGAAGGTTTTTGATGAATACATTGCACGAATTATCTCCATGTAGTGTACTTCAATGGACTCCAAACGGTTGAAGGTCAAAATGACCGTTTCAGTGCAGCTTCAAAGGGCTGTAAATGATACCAGACGATGAATAAGGGTCTTATCTAGCCCAAACGATCAGTCATTTAGAAAAATAAAATAAAGTATATGCTTTATAAACACAAATGCTGGCCTGTTCTGCGATGCGCGTCCCAGACTACACGTAATACGTAATAACGTTTAAACGGTCACGCTTGACTCATCTTCTCCTCCAAGTTCAATATCGTCCGACATCGTTGTTTTATTGTAAACTCGTTGAGTTGTAACTCCCTTTTTTTGTAAACAAAAGCGTTTGATTTAGTATTTGCATGTTCAGCTTGTAAACACTGACTCGGTGCTTCTGCCTACGTCAAGCGTGACCTTTTCAATGTTATTACGTGAAGTCTGAGACGCGCATCACAGGACAGGCCAGCATTTGTGTTTATAAAGCAATATACATGTATTTAAATGAGCAATCGTTTGGCTAGATAAGACCCTAAATCATCGTCTGGTGTCGTTTATAGCTGCACTGAAACTGTCATTTTGACCTTCAACCGTTTGGAGTCCATTTAAACGAACTATATGGATACAAATCCTGCAATGTTTTCATCAAAAACCTTAATATATTTTCGACTGAAGAAAGAAATACATAAACATCTTGGATGACATGGGGGTGAGTAAATAATCAGGAAATGTTTATTTGAAAGTGAACTAAGCCTTTAAATACCCCTAGCTGTACTTGGAAAACTGCTCTGCTGTGTGTGTGTGTGTGTGTGTGTGTGTGTCTGTCTGTGTGTGTGTGTGTGTGTCTGTCTGTGTGTGTGTGTGTGTGTGTGTGTGTGTCTCTCTCTGTGTGTGTGTGTGTGTGTGTGTGTGTGTGTCTGTCTGTGTGTGTGTGTGTGTCTCTCTCTCTGTGTGTGTGTGTGTGTGTGTGTGTCTCTTTCTCTCTCTCTGTGTGTGTGTGTGTGTCTGTGTGTGTGTCTCTCTCTGTGTGTGTGTGTGTGTGTGTGTGTGTGTGTCTGTGTCTGTGTGTCTCTCTCTGTGTGTGTGTGTGTGTGTGTGTGTGTGTGTGTGTGTGTGTGTGTGTGTGTGTGTGTCTGTGTGTGTGTGTGTGTGTGTGTGTGTCTCTCTCTGTGTGTGTGTGTGTCTCTCTGTGTGTGTGTGTGTGTGTGTGTGTGTGTGTGTCTGTCTGTGTGTGTGTGTCTCTCTGTGTGTGTGTGTGTGTGTGTGTGTCTGTCTGTGTGTGTGCGTGTGTGTGTGTGTGTGTGTGTGTGTCTGTCTGTGTGTGTGCGTGTGTGTGTGTGTGTGTGTGTGTCTCTGTGTGTGTGTGTGTGTGTGTGTGTGTGTGTGTGTGTGTGTGTCTCTCTCTGTGTGTGTGTGTGTGTGTGTGTGTGTCTGTGTGTGTGTGTGTGTGTGTCTGTGTGTGTGTGTGTGTGTGTGTGTGTCTCTTTCTCTCTCTGTGTGTGTGTGTGTGTGTGTGTGTGTGTCTGTGTCTGTGTGTGTGTGTGTGTGTGTGTGTGTGTGTCTCTCTCTCTCTCTCTGTGTCTGTGTGTGTGTGTGTGTGTGTGTGTGTGTGCGTGTGTGTGTGCGTGTGCGTGTGTGTGTGTGAGTAAGTGTGTGTGACTAAGTGTGAGTGAGGGGGAGGGTGTTAACACCGTCCACGTTGGCACCACCATACGAGATGACCAAAACAGGAAGCATAACCAAGACAAGGCAGCTTTGTCTCACTCTCCATTCTCTGGAAATCTACACTCATTTCCTATATTTCTTAACTCATGCTTTGTGTGCTGAGAAACAAAGATCATAATAGTTACAAATATCGTTTCAGACCGTCTTAGTAAAATTATGCAACAATGCAAAGCTAACAGCAAATGTACCTACGCTGCTATTTAGCTAATTGGTGGTTACTTATTTAGGAGACACTCAAAAAACACCAAGACAGTCTATGGTTAGGCCCACAAAAGATATATAATATCTGGTAAAAGTTATTCGTTAACATCATCATTCTACTTAATGGCAGCTGCTTGACCGGCGCATGAAGCCTTCTCCTGCCTTCAAGTGTACTTAGTTCTGGAAAACATTTTGTGCCAATTACCCGAGCCGTATATGTCACCGAGACCTTTCTACAGTATTTAGAGTCCATTTCACACTAAAAGCACTCCAGAAAAAAAAGTTACTGGCAAAACATGTAACACACCAAATATAATTTTTGTGATTTTGTGAATCATATTAGTATACGCTGTACACAAAACCGAGCCCCGCTCACAAACGCTGCTTTATCAGAGATTATATACAAGATTAAATGAAAGTGACATCCAAATCAGAAATACAGTGATATAAAAACACCAGCGCCAGGTTTTGATTTTGAAACGTGCAGAGCTCAACCAAGCGCCCCCCCCCCCCCCCCCCCCAGCTAACCATTCGAATCCCCGTAGGCGGGATTATCTTTGTGATGTCACAAATACAGAAAAACAACTTTATAGTCCAAACGAGCCGTTCGTTGTATTTCTTGAAAAGGGATTTAAAAAACCCCCCGAAATATCTCTGTTTGGAGTGGACTTTGAGATTCGTAACTTTGTAGATCGTTTTATGGCCAAACATACACACTACACACTGACTAAAATAAAAAAAGTGAAAAAGCATAATAGGACCCTTTTAATATTTTAAATTAATTTGTATCATTTTACATTTTGTTTTCATTTCCATTTTAGTTTTTTTATAGATTTTTATTTCATAGTTATTTTAATATATCAAGTTAAACTAAAAGAAAACGAGAAACGCTGCTTTGGCAAGCTGAATTATTTTAGTAATTTTTTAGTAAAGTTTCAGTTGCAATTTATATTATTGCAAAAGTTTTTTTTATGGTTTTAGTTTTAGTTGACTATAATAACCCAAACAATCACAAGAAAAAATATTAAAAGCTTACAAAATATAATGTTGGTAATGCAAACAGTTGACAGTAGCCACTGAAATAGTATTATGGAGAACAAAAATAGTACTTATATTGAGGTCAATGGCTACCAACTGTTTGGTTACCTTCTTTAAACTATCTTTTGTGTTAAAAAAAGACAGGTTTGGAACAACTTGAGGGTGAGTCAAAGATTACATATTTTTATTTTTAATTTTTGGGTTAACTGTCTCTTTAAGGCACTTACCTGCTAACTGCTGAAGCTAGATAAGACAAGACCAGGGTTGCCAAGTCCATGGATTTTCCACATGAATTAGGCTGCTTTTACAGTTTTACCAATACTTAAAGTAACTTTTCTAAACTCTTAACACAGCAACACACCTACATCACACAATTGCACTTACAGAATTACATTAAAATACCTCAGATTTCCACAGAATTCAAAGCCGTGTAATTTCTGTACAAATCTCAACACAATTCCTGTGTTTCACGTGTTGCTAAGAGTGGAGCTCTATAATGAATTCTACAAAAGTTGCCCTACAATCAACACCTCAAATGCTGTTTAGAATCCATTTGGGCCTCCAAATAGTGACATAGTCTCTCTGGAGTCTCTCTCAAGCCTTGGATAAATGTATTCCACAAGGCCTGAGTGTTGATCTTGATCTCTTTTGGGATTGAATCAGTAACTTATAGCTGCTAATTTCACAATTAAACCTTCCATTTCATGGTTGAGGCATGCTTGCTGTTTAGTCAGAATGAACTGAGAGAAGTAGAAAGACTGATTAAACCACATTCTGCTGTTACCATGCTTTCATTTCCTGAACATGTGATAGCTCATATCATCAAATCACACATATATCGAAACAATCAACCACTATATCCCTGCAGAAAGTACACGAGCTTGTATCATGCTGAGACAACAACGGCAAGCTATGCAATGATTCTGAGTTTTGCTAATGTTATTAATCAGATAGGATGACTAATAAAGACAAGAATAAGTGTTTAAAAGCAAATTGTATGTTACTTCAATTTAAACTAAACTGTGCATATTGATTCACCGCCAAAACCCTTGAAAGGAGGTCAAAGTTCACACATCAATAGCTGTAGTGCTCACTAGCCAATGAGCAAGATAAGACAAGACCAGGGTTGCCAAGTCCATGGATTTTCCACCTGAATTAGGCTGCTTTTACAGTTTTACAAGCATTTACCTTTTCTAAACTCTTAACACAGCAACACACCTACATCACACGATTAGCCAATTGGTTGATATTCTGGCCAAAACCACATTTTGTTAAATAAATACAAACTCTACATTTCAAAATGCTGAATAATGTTTTCTACATATACTAACTCTTACTAAAACACAGCAAACCTGATTCAAAATTGTCACTTGATCAAAACATTAGCACTAGTTTCTATCCAACAGAAACATATAGTTCATCATCATAGTGCATTGACTGTCAAAATGATAACAATTAATGGCATTACAAAAACTGCATTACTTGTCATGTCTCAGTTCTACCTGCATATAATAGACATTATAAAAATCCATAGTCTTTTGTAATTTAGCCTTCAGTTTACCTTCAACTGAAATCCATTTTACATTTTTAAGTGTTGAATATGTTCTTTCTTGGCAACGTACTATATACAATTAAATGAGTTATTACTTTATAGAATGTACAATAGAAAAAATAGGGTCCTCTATGTAGAAATTCTATTGGAACCTTCATTAAAATTGCTTTTCGGGGGGGGGGGGGGGGGGACATACATGGCCTCTGATTTCTATGCAAGCTTGTTTCCATGACAGAAAAAAAGTAAAAACCATATTTGTGACCTTTTTATCTCACAATTCGGACTTCTACATTGGAATTGCAAGTTTACATCTTGCAATTCAGACTTTATCAGAATTGTGAGATACTGTAAATTCACAATTGCAAGAAGAAAACAAATCTGAGATAAAGTCACAAGCACCCATTACCCTTTATATTCCATGGCAGAAATAATATTTCATACGTTCCGCTTGTGTAAGGGGAAAAAAACAAACATAAAAAATGCACAGTCCAACGCACACTCTCACTCCTTTCTCTTACCTCTTCTCAAAATTATTTTTGTCTCTCTCTCTCTAAAACTGTGTTATTCTGCATCCACAAAAACAATTCAAAGAGGTCTTTTTCACTCTATGTTGTTGTTGATGTAACGGAAAGAGCTTCAACACCTGCCTATTCCTCCAACTGAGACTGGAATCAGTTATTTCTAAATATTTCACTGATCTGTTACTTAAAAATGCTTATCAGTTGTTACAATATTTTATATATAGAGATTTCTTCAATACTTTTGAGCTGCTGTTGTAGCAAAAGTAGAAGCTTTATACTATATTTAGGGTTTGTAACATTAGGTCTTCATTTCTGACATGCTGTGTTTAAGCATTTGTAAATAAGACTAAAAAGATTTTGGTTTTGGGTAAGCTTGAAAAGAAAATGTAAGCATTTTAGAAACATGGTAATTGACTGTATATTGCATGAAAACAACACAAATTGTGTTAATGATATGGTCACAACAGACGGATGTTTGTTGATTTTTGTCTCATGGTTGAACTCGAGGGTAACAGTTGACATGATTGGGTAAACAGACATGCCAACTGTGGTTATATGATAACAATAAAGTGAATTTACATGTGAAACAGTACATCTGCTGTATTGAATTATCTGTCATGTTAGATCTATCGATCTAGATCTAAAGTGACAGTAAAGACCTTTACATTGTTTACAAAAAAGTATATTTCAAGTAAAAGCTGTTCTTTTGAAATCTCTGTTCTTCAAAGTGTAAGAGACTTCCTTCAAAAACATAAAAAATCCCCAAACCTTTGAATATGCCTTATGAAAAATGGTGTCTAATATTCGCATTACATTTAAAAGAAAAGTTTGATGCTGCTATTTGTGAAAGAGACTGTAAAATATTATTATTAAAATGTTTTATTGGTAATTTGCCCTGTTTGAACTATTTGTTTATGACCTGGCAATCTTGTACACGACACTGAAATCAGGTTTATTTTGCTATCTTGCACTTTTTTACTGATCCCAGTTGTTTTAAGACACTTACATGCAGTTGTTTATCTAGATGGAAATTAAATGAACTTTTAGTTAAGGTGTGGATTATGTAATTTATTGTTGATAGCAGCACTCGAGAACTGAAGGAAGCAGGAAGAATTATTAGAATACTTTTCCTGTAAAGATTAAAAACCAGGTTTTCTAGTTGGGGGATGAGTGAATGAAGTTCCTTAAACTACCAGGAAAAACGGTTTGAAACTAACTCTGTTTGAGAAGATCTCTGTTCGAGACGATCTCTGTTCGAAACTAACTCGGTTCGAAACTATCTTCTTTTTTAAACGATCTCTGTTCGAAACTAACTGTTTGAAACTAACTCTGTTCGAAACTAACTCGGTTTAAATAGAACTCTGTTCGAAACTACCTCTGTTCGAAACTAACTCTGTTTAAAAAGAACTCTTTTCGAAATGAACTCGGTTTAAAAAAAACTCTGTTCGAAACTAACTCGGTTTAAATAGAACTCTATTCGAAACTACCTCTGTTCGAAACTACCTCTGTTCGAAACTACCTCTGTTCGAAACTAACTCTGTTCGAAACTAACTCTGTTCGAAACTAACTCTGTTCGAAACTAACTCTGTTCGAAACTACCTCTGTTCGAAACTACCTCTGTTCGAAACTACCTCTGTTCGAAACTACCTCTGTTCGAAACTAACTCTGTTCGAAACTAACTCTGTTTGAAACTAACTCGGTTTAAAAAGAACTCTTTTCGAAATGAACTCGGTTTAAAAAGAACTCTGTTCGAAACTAACTCGGTTTAAATAGAACTCTATTCGAAACTACCTCTGTTCGAAACTAACTCTGTTCGAAACTACCTCTGTTCGAAACTACCTCTGTTCGAAACTACCTCTGTTCGAAACTACCTCTGTTCGAAACTAACTCTGTTCGAAACTAACTCTGTTCGAAACTAACTCTGTTCGAAACTACCTCTGTTCGAAACTACCTCTGTTCGAAACTACCTCTGTTCGAAACTACCTCTGTTCGAAACTAACTCTGTTCGAAACTAACTCTGTTCGAAACTAACTCTGTTCGAAACTAACTCTGTTTGAAACTAACTCGGTTTAAAAAGAACTCTTTTCGAAATGAACTCGGTTTAAAAAGAACTCTGTTCGAAACTAACTCGGTTTAAATAGAACTCTATTCGAAACTACCTCTGTTCGAAACTAACTCTGTTCGAAACTACCTCTGTTCGAAACTACCTCTGTTCGAAACTACCTCTGTTCGAAACTAACTCGGTTTAAATAGAACTCTATTCGAAACTACCTCTGTTCGAAACTACCTCTGTTCGAAACTAACTCTGTTCGAAACTACCTCTGTTCGAAACTACCTCTGTTCGAAACTAACTCTGTTCGAAACTACCTCTGTTCGAAACTACCTCTGTTCGAAACTACCTCTGTTCGAAACTACCTCTGTTCGAAACTAACTCTGTTTGAAACTAACTCGGTTTAAATAGAACTCTGTTCGAAACTAATTCTGTTCGAAACTACCTCTGTTCGAAACTACCTCTGTTTGAAACTAACTCTGTTTGAAACTAACTCGGTTTAAAAAGAACTCTTTTCGAAATGAACTCAGTTTAAAAAGAACTCTGTTCAAAACTAACTCTGTTTGAGATGTAACATCAAGCAGACACCGAATGATCACCACAAAACCACAAGTGTTGAGACTGAAACAAAGACATGTATTTCTTATGCTTTTCACAAAAAGACAATTCGATTTGAGTGTGGTTGAGTAAGTTTCCTGTGCTCTTGTCTTCTTTACTCACTGTGGTTAATGTGTGGAGTTGTTCATACTATAACAAAACACCTGACACATTATATCCTGCGTAGACTTATCTGAGACGAGATGGACTTTGAAATCACATTCTAACCCCAGATGGCCATAAAAAGGCCAATAAAAATGTGATATAATTAATTAATGTATATATGCAGTCACTTATTAAATTTAAGCTCCAGTTAGTTTATTCTGTAAAATGTTTGAGGGCTGCGCCGGGGGTCAAGTCACAGTGACCTCACTGATCTCATATGACATCACCGCTCTCTGATCTGTGACACCTTCAGAAAGTTCAAGACCATCACAATGTACACAGAACACACTCACTGTGTCATAACGACTTCTGCAGGAATGTTGCCTGACAGGCTTTTCCAATAACGATTCTTAAAAATCTGTTTTTATTTTTTCAATATGAGTTCTCCATCTGAAATGGATCGGCCACATGGAAAATGTACTAGATTTAAGTGAAAATGAATTTAAATGGTACTATATTAAACATACTTTTGAGTTGTATTATATAAATATTACCTGAATTAAAAGTAAATATTAAAAAAAATCTTAAACTTGTTTTATTTTATATGATAGTAAAGTCATTTCTCATTTCTGCGTAGCTTTAAGTTGGAAACTTAAAACTGAAACTTATGAATAAAAAATATAAAAAATATACTATATAGACATATTTGGGGAAAATATTTATATATACACTTCCATTCAAAAATAAGGTTTTAAAATAAGGTAAATTAAGGTAAAATATGGTAAATAAGGGTTTATTTTGGAATCTGATTTTTTAACATTTAACATGTTTTTTTCTTTTACTCACAAAGCCTGCATTTATTTGATCAAAATACAGTAAAATAGTAATATAATGAAATATGTCAAATAGCCGTTTTCTGTTTTAATATGCTCTAAAATGTAATTTATTCCTGTGATGACAAAGCTGAATTAGAATTTATGCTGATTTGGTGCTCAATAAACATGTAGTACTATTAGAATTATTTAATGAATAGAAAAATGAACATCATTTATTTGAAATTATATATAATTAGACCATGTTTCTTTATAGGTGAAGATTTTTTTAAATAAATAAAAATAAGTTCAAGGTCTGAAGTTCATTATGTCATGTGACTGAAGATAATGTCAGGTCAACTTTCCATCCGGTGTATATCTGGAGGGGGCTGCTGGTAATTGAAGAGTAAATATTGAATTTTCCTATAAAAGAAACAAGACTGCGGCGAAGCGCAAGGACAGGCGTCATTTCTCGGCAGACACACTCATGCAGACAAACAACTGAGCAGACTCATGCCCACATGTGCGCACACACAGACACACACACACACACACACACACGGGCACACACACACACACACAGGCACACACACACACAGACACACACACACACGCACACACACGCGCGCACACACACACATACAGGTACACACACACAGGCACACACGCGTACACACACAGGCGCACACACACACACACACACACACACACACACACACACACACACACACACACACACACACACACACACACACAGGCACACACACGCTCTCATGTTGCTCAACCTGGTTAATTTGAAATCACATTAAATAAGTCATCTTCCAAATGTCTCCTCTCAGCCTCTCAAACGTAACATTTCTTTTTAAGTGCCTGGCAGAAACATGGCTAATGTGGCTAAATTTCTGCATCATTTCAGAACAACAAACATAATGCAACAGCTAACATGTTTGTGAGGAGGAAAAGCATAACGCAATCTGCAGAAGTCCCACAATCCTGAAAGAGGCGGAGATGTGTCCCAGACAGACGCTGAGGCATTGTAGAAATATCTGGAAAACAGCACGGCTCCCCTCCCTTTACCCATCATGCCCCTGGGTGAACTTTGACCCCAGGGCTTATCCCACTAATGGGAAAACAGGACAAGCTTATCACGGTGGCTGAGGAATTCTGCTTTATACTGAGAACTCTGCTGATCTTACGGGTCATGACGAGTTCATCAGATATGGTTGACAAATAGTGCATTTAATGCCAGAATGAATGAAACAAAAAAGTGTAAATTACAAAACTGCCTCAATATTTAGCACAACATGAACTGAGTGGGATGAGTGAATAGAGATGGATCTGTGCTGCTTATGTTGGTCAAGTGTTTTAACAGACAGCAGAGACACATGGACGTCTGTCATGCGTGACTGGGACGTTTGGTTCAGTAATGGCAGTAAAAATAACTCCTACTGGAATGACTCCATTCAAAAATAAGGTTATGAACACACACACACACACACACACACACACACAACACACACACACACAGGCACACACACACACACACAGGCACACACACACACACACACACACACACCACACACACACACACACACACACACACACACACGTCTGTCATGCGTGACTGGGACGTTTGGTTCAGTAAAAATAACTCTTACTGGAATGACTCAGAAAGTTTAGTACTCCTCGAGATATACTACAAATGTGCTTTGAACAAACGGAGAAGGGAACTGAACATGAAAACTGACCATGACTCAGTGTAATGAGATGCCTAATATTTTATTAGAAAGAAGAGTTACACTATATTTTAAGGTGTCCTTGTTACAGTGTAATTGTATATTTAAGTACATATATTCATTAACCACATGTACTATATGGTTAGGATTAGGCTTAGTGCCACTTGCATGTAATTATGCATAATTTGTTATTATTATTATTATAGTAAGTACATGTGACGTGTAACAAGGACACATTAAAATAAGGTGTACCGAAAGTAGACATTGATAGAGAAATGAATATAAACATACTGGCACATCCTGTTAAGAACATAATTTTACCCCAAAATAAAATAAATATATAAATTGCATAACGATAGTTAAATCTATTTTTGTCCTATCAAGATTTGCATTGTGACATTATTTTCATGAAAATGTAACTCTAGACTCTCTTCACTGCAATGCCAAAAATATCAAACTGTAAATTACATTAATGAGAATATACTTATTAAATTAAAATATTTAATAATTAAGCAATTATTCATAAATAAATAATTATTAAATACATCAAATTAGTAACAAATTAAATTATTGTGAGCACTTTTACAAGTATTTAAAAGGACACTTAAAATTTTAAACGGAAAAGAAAATTAATAATAATATAATGATATGTTGAACATTACCTAACAGAATTAATATTTTAAAAATAATGTCAATGCAAAACTACAAAATAATTAAGAATTTTCTTATATTTTAGATATATTATATTTCTATATTATATGAAATTATTTATTTCTACTCTTGATTTTGGAGTAACATATTACTTAGATCACATGACTGCTTTAAAATAACTGTAAAGAGGCAAAAGAGATGGATTACGGGTTGTGTGCAGCACTCCTGCTGGTCTGTGATTGGTTGACTCTGCTGTGCCTGCTGGTCTGTGATTGGTTGAAGCTGCTGTGCCTGCTGGTCTGTGATTGGTTGACTCTGCTGTGCCTGCTGGTCTGTGATTGGTTGACTCTGCTGTGCCTGCTGGTCTGTGATTGGTTGACTCTGCTGTGTAACCACGAGTCGTACTCTGCTT
>QVTF01006507.1:0-27273 GCA_003573665.1 Oxygymnocypris stewartii
TAAATATTGAATGTTTAATTTAATGTTAATTTTCACTCAAAAATTGCTAGTGAATTTTAATATGTTGAATTAAATGTGTAATTTTGTGGAAAGACGGATACATTATAAAACATGCTCCAATAATCTTGGTTTTCAAAAAAATCTGCTTTTACAGTGTACGTGTTCAGGCTAACAAACGCTAGATATCTCTTAATAAATGAATATCCAGCATGGGTCGTGTGACTGACCGTGTCATCGGAGATGTTCTGGAAGGCCTGGAGCATGCTGGGACACGTGGGCAGCAGCATGAGCAGCTCCCACACTCGGCGAGACAGGTTCTCCGCATGGAGGTGCAGCTCCTCACAGAGAACACTCTGCAGGAGGAAACACATGGATTGGATACTGGTTTGACTCAGTCTGGGCCGGGTCTGAGTGTGTGTGCGTGTGTGATGTGTGTGTGTGTGTGTGGTGTGGTGTGTGGTGTGGGTGTGTGTGTGTGTGTGTGTGTGTGTGTGTGTGGTGTGCAGTGTGTGTGTGTGTGGTGTGTGTGTGGGTGTGTGGGGTGTGTGTGGTGGGTGTGTGTGTGGTGTGGTGTGTGGTGGTGTGGTGTGGGTGTGGTGTGTGTGTTGTGTGTGTGGTGTGGTGTGTGTGTGTGTGGTGTGCGGTGTGTGTGTGTGTGTGTGGTGTGTGCGGTGTGTGTGCGGTGTGTGGGTGTGTGTGTGTGGTGTTGGTGTGTGGTGTGTGTTGGTGGTGTGTGTGTGGGTGGTGTGCGGTGTGTGTGTGTGGTGTGCGTGTGTGTGTGGTGTGCGGTGTGTGTGTGTGGTGTGTGGTGTGTGGTGTGGTGTGTGTGTGTGTGTGTCTGGTGTGTGTGTGTGTGGTGTGTGGTGTGCGGTGTGTGTGGTTCGGTGTGTGTGTGTGTGTGTGGGTGTGTGTGTGTGTGGTGTGCGGTGTGCGGTGTGCGGTGTGCGTGGTGTGCGTGTGGTGTGCGTGTGTGGTGTGGCGTGGGGCCGGGCGTTACCTCAGTGCTGTGCTGGGGTCTGTCGGGGCCGGGCGGTTTGAAGCAGGCCAGCATCTCCAGCAGGTCGAAGAGGGTGGTGAGGTGGGGCCTCCTGCAGGGAGCAGCAGCATGGGGATGTGCTCCTTCTGAGGGGGGCGGCAGACACGACGCCGGCAGCTGGACTCCCTCGCCCTTCCTCTCCCTCCGCGGAGCGCCCAGAGACACGAACACCATCTGACCGCACACACAAACGTCTCTTAGTGTTGTGTGTCTTGTGTTGTGGGTTCACAGGTGTATGTGGATTTGTTTGGTCACCTGCATGTCCTTGAAGCCGAGCTCCTGAAGAGCCTTCTCATCATAGTCTGTGGTCAGCTCGTGTCCTGATGAGATCATGCGCACCGGACCCATCAGACCACCTGCTCATAAACAAACATATCAAGACTTTACCAGTCAAGCCCCACCACAAAATGTTGCCATGTGAACATTCATTTGAACTTTTGACTAATTATAAGTTAACTTATTTGACAGATTCAAAAATGTATACTAGAGTAAATAAATCAAATGTAATTCTTATTTTTGCCCCAAACTGCTAAAAACTATTTGTAAATATCATATGTAGATAAATATTGCCCCACAAAACCAGTCATAAGGGTCAATTTTTTTTAATTTGTTTTAAAATTTTATCTGAATAAATAATCTTTCCATGGATGTATGGCTTGTTATGATAGGACACTATTCGGCTGAGAATACAACTATTTGAAAATCTGTAATCTGAGGGTGCAGAAAACAAAATCTAAATATTGAGAAAATCATCTTTAAAATTGTTCAAATGAAGTTCATAGCAATGCATATTACTAATCAAAAATGAAGTTTTGATATATTGATGGTAGAAAATTTACAAAATATCTTCATGGAACATTATCTTTACTAATATACTAATGATTTTTTGGCATAAAAGAGAAATTAATAATTTTGACCCATGCAATGTATTTTTGGCTATTGCTGATAATTATGACCTGCTCTTGTGGTCCAGGGTCACATATGAATATTCATTTGAACTTTTGACTGGTAAGCTTGAACTAATTTTACAAATTCACAAATGCCCATAAGAGATCACTATATACTGTTTATACATATCATACATACAATTTATATATTATATTAATTCCACATTTTAATTCAAAGTATAAAATAACTGAAAAATAATACTTTGGTATATGAATACGTATTAATATACAAACAAAAATTATATTGAATATACAAATATTTTCAATATATTTCAATTATAATATGTGGATGTGTAAAAGATATACACAGACAGAGAGAAATACAGATTGAAAGATTTATATAACAATAATATAAAAATATCCAAAATATAAAATTACCAAAAAAGAACTAATTATATATTAATAAATACTGCCTATATAAATTTCAAAATATAAATGAAAGATTTTACATTCATATATATATATCATACAGTCAGGGTCCGTGGACGTTCTGTTTGAGGTTCAGATGCGACAGAGTCACAGTCGTCCAATAGTGTGTGTGTGGTGTGTGTGTGGTGTGTGTGTGGTGTGGTGTGGTGTGGTGTGGTGTGTGTGTGTGTGGTGTGTGGTGGTGTGTGTGTCTGGTGTGGTGTGTGTGTGTGGTGTGTGTGGGTGTGTGTGTGGTGTGTCGTGTGTGTGTGTGTGTGGTGTTGTGTGGTGTTGTGTGTGTTGTGTGTGGTGTTGCGTGGCGTGTCTGTGTGGTGTGTGTGTGTGTGTTCTGTGAGCATGTACCTGGGAAGTCCTGCTGGCGGCTGGTCTGACCGAACTCCTGCAGCTGTGCTTGCTGGCTGAGCTGATCCTTCTGAAGGTTCTCGTACCAGTGCGTGACCTCTGCCCTCAGATCAGCCACTTGATCGCTGGGGTACATCTCGATGGTCATCTGCACACACACACAGAAAGCTTTATTAAACCCGGCCTGAGCAGACACCAGAGATGAGGAGGAAGATGATGATGAAGGCTTACCTTGTCAGGCAGTCCTGCTGGCTGACACACGATCCTGAGCGGGAGAGACTGTTTATCACTGAGAGCTTTCAGATGACTGCTGATCCCCGTGCCCTCGATCTGCCACTGCCGCAGGTGATACGCAAACCTGAACACACACACACACACACACACATCAGATCTGAGCAGGCTGAGAGTTTACACACATGCAAATACCGTAACCGTGTTATTTTACAGAGTGAAGGTCATAGAGGTTATGGGCATTCTGTCAGCTTATGCAATGTCCGTTCAAATTTTGATATCAGAAAAATGTGAAATGCCACATGATTTCTCATGTAAACATAGTTGTCTTGCAGTGGCAGTGACGGAGTGTGTGTACCTGCGTCTGAAGGCCTCCAGGTGTGTTTTGAGCAGCAGGAGTCCTCTCTCTATGATGGTCAGGCTGGAGTGGGCGTCTTTCTCCAGGTTAGCAGACGCCATCATCAAGCTCTCCATACACTTACTGATGAACTCCTGCTCCTTCTCCAGACCCGTTTTACCTGCGCACACACACACACACACACACACACACCAATAAATACCTCGATTACACCACTCATATATATTCACAACACAAAACAAAAAGCACAACCATTAAACTCCAATGGGACAAAATGCAGATTTAATCTGTGCCACCAAATGATGTAAAAACATCTGGCATTTGATGAATTTGTCAGTTCATCAAAATCAAAACTCAATCCATAT
The DNA here is from genome assembly GCA_003573665.1 of Oxygymnocypris stewartii. NCBI lineage: Eukaryota > Metazoa > Chordata > Actinopteri > Cypriniformes > Cyprinidae > Oxygymnocypris > Oxygymnocypris stewartii. The sequence continues at coordinate 3,709 of QVTF01006507.1, forward strand.
TTATCAAACTGTCTTAGTAGTTTGAAATAAGAGGTACGGTTCTAACAACCAGTGTTATTTCAGTATTATTATAGTTTATTAATTTTCTTTTAGTTTTAAAATTAGAACTAAAATACAATTAAAATGTAAAATATAAACTAAGATCTATTTCAATATTTGTATCTTTCATTTTAAGTTTAGCTCCTTTTTTGTCATTTAAATTTTAGCATATTTTTGATATTACCATTTAGACTTAATTTATTCTTCCAGCTTTAGCAGCTTTTTTTTTAACTTTCAGGCAACATTCATTTTTGTTTACTTAATTAATTTTTCATCTAATATTTCCATTTTATTTCTGCTTTATTTAAATTAACAAAATGCTTTGAATACTTTTAGTTAACAATAATAACCCTGCTTACAACATAAGAATAACATTCAAAAATCAATACTTTCCAGGTAAAACTTTTTTTTAAACATTCAGAAAAAAATGTTGAGCAATATTAAATTGCTGATCTGACATCAGCTGAATAATCACACTAGTGCGTTCAGCTGAGCAGCTTATCATCTAAATTAACTTGTTTCATCATAAATTAACTTTGTACGATTACTGAACGAAAACTCATTTGAGCTGAATAAGACAACTGCCTTGCCTGTTGATTTATGGAAATATTAGAATTTGCCTCATTTCTGAAGTTTTACTCGATTCTGTTAAATTGTGTTGAACTGTTTCGAAACAATTGAAGAGCTCTTTTCCAAAACGCGATAAACGCCAAATAAAAAAAATGAGTTTGTCATGCCATTTGCTGTGTACTGAACCTATTCACTGCTCCATCAATGTTTCATGCCAAATCGCTATATTTCCTTGTTTAAAATGTACTGCAAGATGCAGTTCTTTTCCAAACCGCTATAAGCGCCGAACCTGTTTTTAGCCTAAATGCGATATATCCTCTCGACCAATCAGAATTCGTTCGATGCAATCCACATGACGACGCTTTGACGCGTTTGTTTGTGCTCAGTCTTCAAAATGAGTGTTTTAAACTCTAATAACACTTTTGATGGCCTGGATGAGCCAGTGAGACCTACACCTGGGGGTAGAAAACGCAGACTGGACAAAGAAAATCACAAAAAACAACAAAAAAAGAAGGTTCTCAGGTGGCGCGTTAATACCCACTGTGGGATGTCAATGTAACAGATGTGTTATACCAGTAAAGGTGGTATTTAGCCGATTGACGCTAGAGGCTGTAGCCTTTGGTTAGAGCGCCCGCATCCCGTGCCGGAAACCCGGGTTCGAGACACGTTCGAGATGTCTTTTTTTATGACATAAACCAACATACAAAAAAAAAAAGGATGGATTTGTAGCGTTAAAAAAAAAAAAAAAAAACTTTGCATTTATAATCGACAATATTGTTGTTTAATTTAACAATCATTGTTTAACATGTTCAGACTGAGCCAACAGACCATTTTAACAGGATAAATTGAATATTAACAAAATGTATGGGTCTAGGTAAAAAAATGTCATTTCATGAAAACTATTAAATGGATTTATAGCGTTTTGGAAAAGAGCTCTTCAATTTCTACTCTTTAAAGCACTATAAAAATAGAGCTGACTTGACTAAAACGAAGGGGTTATACAATGGTAAATGTTTAATTGTTATGAATTATGCTGGTGTTAACTGACCGCTGATGTAATAGGAGTTGATGTACTGGATGGCAGCGCGGCTGATGTCTGCAGACTGGGCCCTCAGGGCGATTCCCCACAGCTGATCCATACCACACAACTACAGAAAGAGAGAGAACACGGTCAGGGAGAACACATGGAGAGGAACCGGAGAGATTGGAGATCTGCTGCTGTGAACCTCGCAGTTGGAGCTGCTGTCGTAGGCGCTGGTGGCCAGCCGAGCCAGATTACACAGATGCTGAAACAAATTGAGTCCCGTCATGCTGATCGTCTCCGGCTTCAGCTGAGGCATCTGAGAGAGAGAACCAGCCGATGAAAGAGTCATTCTCACGGCACGTACTGTATGTGTTTCAATGATACGGTGGCCAGACCTTCTCCAGGAAGAGATGTTTGTATGTCTCCATGCCCATGGCGTGCTGGTCTTTACTGCGGACCTGGTTTAGGAACCAGTGCAGGGCGTCGTCGTAACACTCAGAGTCCTCCACTAAACAGTGCCACAGGATGTCCACCTGCTCCAGACTCAACCCTGACACACACAGGCAGGATATTCATATAGTTACATATAGAGCGATTCTCACATGCAGCGGTGAATGAGATATAAAGAGAGATGCTCACTGAAGTGGTCAGGTGATCGAGCGTTGAAAACACACAGGTGAGGAACTGCAGACGCACCTGCACCTCCGCACTGTGACTGTACCTGAGACACACGGGATTGACGTTAACACAGCACTTCATACACAATTCAGACAATAGATTGTTTTTGCTATTCAACAAGAATGCATGAAATGTATCAAAAGTGACAGTAAATACATTTATAATGTAGCAAAATTGTTTCATTTCTATTCATCAGAGAATCCTGAAAAAGTTTAAACGTTGATATGAGCTTAAAAAAATCATGAGCTTATTGTAATGATTACTGAAGGATCGATTGACACTGAAAACTGGAATAATGAAGCTAAAAAATTATCTTTGATCACAGGAATAAATTACATTTTAAAATATAATCAAATAGAAACAGTTATTTTAAATTGTAACAATATTTCTACAATATTACAGCTTTAACTGCATTTTTATCAAATAAATGCAAACTTGGTGAGAATTATGTTTCAAAAGCACTGATATTTTTTTACCGACTACAAATTATTGAACATTAACATAGAAATAAAGACACCAAACTTACAAAGCGAATTTGTGGCACTGCTCTCCTCACTTCCTGGATATAGTGTAACAGATTATCAAAAAAGAGCTTCATCATGTGCAGCTCCTTTTCCGCCCCACCTGTAGCACAAAATTATCTGTAAAGCGTTCTTGAGTTCCACTTAACAACAACATGGAGAGCAATGGTGGGTGGAGTTTCTTACATGGTTATCCAATGAGTGTCGTAGCTGGAGCCGAACTGCTGGAAGGTCCCGAAGAGCTTTGGCAGCAAACGCAACGACACTACCACTGACCTGATGAACGCAAGCAGAAACGAAACGATCAAATATCACCTACTGGACCCTTTAGGAACCCCAAACCTGTCATACAGCACTGTGATGGTCTCACCGGTGGTTGGCGAGGTTCTCCAGACAGCCCTCGATGAAGCGCATGCGGATCTGACGGTCAGTGAACCAGCAGACCAGAGAACACAGCAGCTTCTCGGCCTCATTGATCAAGCCTTCGGATAAGTGGATCTAGTCACCAAGACAACACCAGAAAACACATCAACATGAGAATCACAATCTAACATTTTCATACTTCAAATAGTTTGCTGCAAGGTAAACATACCGCATTCTCGTCCTGGACCAGGTCCCACAGAAGGGTGTTTCCGTTCTTGCAGACGTTGTCCAGGTTGATGTCGGTCACTGCGTGTGCTGAGTACTGATGTTTGTGCACTCCTGGACCTGGAGCAGAACATCAGACAGAAACTATCATGTGACTTTTGTTTAAAATCAAACTTGAGCTTTTTAAAATCAACAACTCAACAGCAATGTCCAAGCAACCACTTAGAACACCCCAATAAGAAAAACATCCCAACCTTAACCACAACAGGAACAGTAATGCTCTAGAAACCACGCAGAACAGCCAAATTACCACAGAACAACACTCTAGCAATCATATAAACATCTTAAAAACTACTCTAGAAACCACCCAGAACAAGCTAATTACCACAGAACACTAACAATCACTTAAAAACAACTTAAGACCTAGCAACACCCTAGAAACCACACAGAACACACAAATTATCACAGAGCAATGGTCTAACAATCATAAAAACACCTTAAAAACCAAGCAACAACCTAGAAACCACACAGAACACACAAATTATCACAGAGCAATGGTCTAACAATCATAAAAACACCTTAAAAACCAAGCAACACCCTAGAAACCACACCAAACACCCAAATGATCACAGGGAAATGGTCTAACAATCATAAAAACACCTTAAAAACCAAGCAACAACCTAGAAACCACCCAGAACACCCAAATTATCACAGGGCAAGGCTCTAACAATCATAAAAACACCTTAGAAACCAAGCAACACCCTAGAAACCACACCAAACACCCAAACTACTAATGGGGGGCAGTTGTGACCTAATGGATAGAGCGTCTACTTGTAACCCGAGGTTGTGGGTTTGAATCTCGGGTCCGGCAGGAATTGTCAGTGGGGGGAGTGAATAACGAGTGTTCTCTCCACCTTAAAATACACCGAAGCCCCAACTGCTACCCGGGCGCCACAGCATTGGCTGCCCACTGCTCCGGGTGTGTTCACGGTGTGTGTGCACTTGGATGGATTAAATGCAGAGCACAAATTCCGAGTATGGGTCACCATACTTGGCCACACGTCACTTCAAAAATCAAAAATTCGAATTATCACAGGGCAATGCTCTAGCAACCACTTAAAAACAACCTACAAACCCAGCAATGCCCTAGAAACTAGGGCTGCACGATATTGGAAAAAACTCACATTGCGATATTTTGTATTTCTGCAATATATCAGCGATATGAAAAAAAAAAACACCAGATGACTTGAAAAGCTCTATTTGGAAAAAATAATCAAAGATTGGGGTGATTTTGTAGGCGAGTAAATCAGTATAGAAAAATAAACTAATTAAAAATATAGATAAATATAATAAACAAAGATATAACAGTGCTTAATATTTTTTCTGTTTCAGACACAAATAGACGCAGAGATTAACTGAATTCAGAGTTCACGTGTATCTGCGTGGCTCTACTGTATCTACACTGGTTGCGAGCGGCGCGACAAAATACAATAGAACCCATTATAATCCGTGATGCTGTCTACACTGGATCCGGCATGACACGGCAAATCCCCGAGAGTAAATCCCTCGTTCGTTTCATGATGTACTGAAACAAAGTTTAAAGGATTTGCTACGATCACGTTGTCGCGTCCAGTATAGGCAGCGCGATGTGACAGCTGTCGTGAAAACGATCGGTAGAAATATAAACAAAAAAATTGCACATCCTGCGATGTGACCATCACAGATGTGCACATCACGATATCGATGCTGAAATGGTATATTGAAATGGTATAGAAAATGCCATTGCCATCTAAACTTTTCTTAAGACAGTTCCCTTCAGTGACACATTATAGCCCCATTTAATATTTATATTTTTCTTCCTATATGTTAACCAATGTGAACAGAGAGCTATACTACAGTACTCCTCTTTGCGCTCATCTTCCGCGTCTCTTGGCCCTTTCACACAGGACGTGGCATGCGCAGCCGTTGAGATAGAAATTTATTTGTGCTACGCTGGACAGAGCGAAATAGGTGGAGTTTTCAAAACTTTCACCAGGAGTTCTATTGGAATGCCCCGTTTCTATTGGCCGCGCGGGCAAACAATTTTGAACTTTGACCGCAGCATGCACGCAAGCTCGTCCATGTGCGCTCCGCTGCACATGCGCTTTGGTCGACGCAGCAACAAACTGTCCTCGTATGGTGCAAGCCATCACAATGGGTTTCATATAGCGCAGCGCTTTACGCGTCCTGTGTGAAAGCCGCTTCAGACCGCTATGAACGTCCTGGTGACAGACTCAGTGATGTATTTTTCTTTATCACTGTCCCAGTAGCTCACAAAAATAACAGAAAAATACAGTACAAAGAATTGAGAATTGTCATGCATTTTTTACTTATTTTACTGTAATTTTTGGGATCTATTGGGACAGTGAACGCGATCGACGGGTTGGCGACCACTGCAACACTATAACAATCACTTAGAAACAACATAAAACCTATCAATGCCCAAGAAACCACTCGGAACATCCTAGCACCGTGGCGTCAGTTTTAGCAGAAGTGTATGCACCTTGCACCAGATGTTCGTGGTATATGGAGGCCAGGTTGGGCAGGTGCTGCTGCAGGTGTGAGCTGAGCTCAGCGTGCGAGTTTATCTGGACCAGTTCCTCCTCGCAGCCAGACTCCTCTCCGTCGAAATCCGCCATGTTCTTCTCAGATTTGGCGCTGACTTGGGAACTGCTGCAGCTCACGTCATCGGCGCTCAGCATGTCCTCTACCATGTGACTGTGGAGAGTGAGAGTTTGTGTTGAGAGAATTCACAATGGCATTAAAACCTAGTGAGCTGTCTACCTAGGCAATACTTTCAATGCAACCTTTTAAGACACCTTCTTGGAGAAGGCAATCCCGAAAAGGTTCCATTGCAGTTAGTCATATGCTGCCTATAAAGATAGCAAGGATGCTAACTAGGTTTTGGAACAGAGGTAACGTCAATATTAGGGCTGGGACGATAAATCGATGCAGAATCGATTCCTGAATTTTCCAGATTTTACGAATGCATCGTGATTCCAAGCTTAGATTTTAACAGCAGATGGTGCTCAAATCTCTTTTTTATCCACAAATTCAAATGCTCATGAAGAAGAATGCTGAAGAGCGTTTGTGCGTTCGGCTGGGTCTCTAATCTCACCTCGGCTCTGAATGCTTTTATGACACGAGATTAATGTAAACAGCCCACTGTGAACACCCTTGCAATTCACTTCAACCTTTTCTAATTTTATGAATGATTATTTTAGGTTCAAGTATATGTAAGGATTTGGAAAAAAGCAGAGTATGGCTGTTTCTAAAGCATACAGCGCCATCTGCTGTTCAAAACTAAGCTCAGAATTGATTCCAGAGGAACCGCGAAGCATTCAGGAAATCTCAGAATCGATCGTCCCAGCCCTAGTCAATAATATCACATTAAAGAGGCAGCCTCACCCATCATGGTGGTGGTGATGATGGTGATGGTGATGCTGAGGGCTGATGAAACGCCTGCAGTTGAAGAGCTCATTGCTCATGGCCTCCGTCAGAAAGTCCGCCGGCCCCTGGGAAACAGATGCTCCGTGTGAGGAGCCCATCTCTGAGCCCCCCGGCTGTGGTTGCTGGGGGTTCTGGGATTGGGAATGTGAGGAGGGATCAGCCTGCTCTCCTGACGTTCCCTCCATGCACACGGATGAAGAAAAGCAAGGCTCAAGGATCCTAAGGGAAGACGAGGCTACCATGGCAGCGGCTGTCTCGGGGGTGAAGGGAATGGATTTGGTTTTGGAAAGTACGGGAGTGGAGGCGATTGAGCCGGGAATGCCGGGTCGCTCCGGAGGACCCTGGATCTCTCCGAGCGCTTCGGCGGCTTTGCGTTTGCGCAGCTCTGATGTAGACGGCTCTCTGGAGTCTCGGGTTTCTTTCTGAGGGCTGCCCTCGGAGGCGACGCCGGGCCTGTCGTCTTCATCGTCCTCGTCATCATCTTCGTCCTCGTCGTCGTCTCTTCTTCTTCCTCCTCCTCCTCTTCCTCTTCCTTCAGGGCCTCGCTGTCGGCCAGGTCGTCGGAGTGCAGCTCGCTTCCCGGGCTGCCTGCTGATTGGCTGGCTCGGCTGGATCCAGCCTCGTTACTGGACGCCTCGCTGCGGCCGCTGCTGCTGCCCTCCTCGCCGCTGTTGGCCGTCTCGTCTGAGCTGCCCTGCATAGACTCCTGCGGAACGGCAAATACCACTCAAATGAAGCTGAGTGACATCTGTTTTCAAATCATATTTTGGAAAATGTGTTACCTCCGTGTCCGACAGCCTCTGCTGCCCTCGTTTTCCACTGCTCATGATTGGCTCGTCCATCTCCATGTCACTTCCTCCACTGTGATGCGTGTCACTGTTGTCACTGCTATCTGGGCTTCCTGCAGGAGAACCTGGGGGGTAATTAAAATACAACTGAAATTTTATGCAAAAACTTGCTAAACTGAGATCTGAACCATAGTGGCTAAATAAATGAGTAAATAAATTAGGGCTGTCAAAAGTAACTCGTTAAAGCGCAACACGCAAATTCATTTTAACCGCACTAATTTTATTACCACGCGATTAACAGTGCATTTTCTGTTTGACCCGTGGCCTAGCCTGTATTTGGAGAAATGGAGATACACAATGTTGCCAACTTATCGAATTGTTGCTAGATTTACCAACTTTTTTATTTTCAAAAAAACGCCTAGAGGCAAATCTAGCGGCTTCTTGGACAAACCTTTCTGAGATTCTCCGGTACTGCCGCTTGACCGCGAGGTCTTGCTCCCAGCGCGCGCACACCTCTCTCTTTCTCTTTCTCTACCTGCGACTGCTCTGTTCAGCGTGCGGCAGAGGAGCAGTGCTTTCAGTTTAAATGTTGATTTACACAAAATAATGTTATTTTTAGCAACGTCATATGACCCCTTTAATGACTCCTTTTACGATTGAGTTAACTCATGACAATCGTGCGATTAATCGCGATTAAGTATTTTAATCGATTGGCAGCACTAAAATAAATACATGCAATTATAACAAAAGCTCTTCACACCGAGATGATTATCTGAACCAATTGTGGCAAAATAAATAAAGTATTTTAACAGAAGCTTTACACTGACATGATTATCTGAGCAACTGTGTATAAATTAATTACAATTATAAAACATTTTTGCTGTTTTTTGCCTTTTATTACGAGAGTACAGTGCTTTTTCGGAGCCGACAAATTGACATTCTCTACACTCAGGTGCATATCTGAACCACTGTGGCTAAAAGGGTTGGGTATCATTTGAATTTTATCGATTCTGATGCTTTTTGATCCCAGTTTTGATTCCAATGTGATCCAAGTCAATCCTTTGGATACTAAACATATTTATTGTGTCTCTTTTTGCAAAACATTTAGTTGCAGCTGAATACCATGAACAAAAATCAGCAGTCTACATAAAAACTGGACTCGTTTAAGAGCTGTTTGTGTGTAAATTAGAGCTGCCCAATTCTGGATAAATTGAGTTTTGTTTTTTAATGGAGATTGTGGTTCTCTCACGATTCTGAAGAAAAACCATTAGATGGCTAAATAATCACATGTAGCCAAATTTATGAATGAATGATTGATTCAATGACTCACTCAAGATTCTCTTGAATGATACAAAGACAAATACATTTTAACAGCCCCTTTTCTCCACCTACTGGCCTAACAATGTAATCCATCAATCTTTATTTGAAACGTCAAATTACTTTCAAAAGGGTGATTTACTCTATTTTGATCGCTACTGTCCACATCAGTGTTTATATCCAAATTACACATTTTAGTTTCACATTTCTATCCCAGTACTTCTGTGATTATTTGAATGTTTGTAACAGAAATAAAGATACTGTGCAGTTGAAAAGACTGTGAAGTTGTTTCATTCATACACATGACAGCTGCTCTCCTCAGATCAGCGTCAGCGCGAACGCAGGTTTAGATGTTCAGATAACACCATGAGATCGTACGCTGCACGGACGAAAGAGTGATCACAGCGTTGTGATCGCACACGTCAAAGGTGGAGGAAGGAAACAGATGAATCATAGTCATTTAGGAATAGAATCACGTTGGTGTTTGAATCATGTTCGTGATCTTTTAACAATCTGTTAAATTAAAGTGAGCCTTCTCCTGCAACATGTTTATCTAATCACAAATATTATACTTGGCTTTTTCGGCTTCAGATCACAAGTGTAGCCAAGCTTTGGAGTGCTTAGATTACCTGAACAAGGTCCTGGCAGATCGCCAGGTCAGGTCCTCATAGATGAAATACAAAAAAACAGGGCACACTGGAATCGATAACCGGAATCGAAAATTATATTTTACAACAAGGGTGAATCCCATTTCTCTGTCTTACCCCTTCCCCTCCGTCTTACCCCTAGCCCTTGTCCCTCGAAACCGAGTGGTAAGCGCTAGAGGTGAAAACATACCTCTATGAAATGATACACCACTTGGTTACTGTTGCGTCATCATACATCGTGGCTAGCTGCTGCTACGTCACCAGAGGAGACAAGTGTTGATCACAAACTCTCCGTCTGAAAGTGTGTGTTTGTCGATTGCGTGGGTTTAAGTGATGTTTTCTCTATTCAGAGAAACGCGGGACTGTTGTGCAAATCAGCAAGGTAACGTTAGCGTAGAAAAATAGCGATTTTTAAAACGTTTCAATTAAGAGCATGGTTGCAAATACATATGTAAGTTACAGGACTGTGTAGAGCACAAAACAAGACTGTCGTAGTTTTAAATAAATAATTTAAGTCGAAAATACTCTCTGGATGATCTGGCCGCGTGTGTTCTGGGTACCCCTTGGTTTCAAGTAAGCTTGTGAAAATGCTTGGTTTTAAGGGATATCTACCCCTTCCCCTTACCCCTACCCCTCGATCAAAACCAGAATTGGGAAAACACTTACTCTCACGTGAAGGCGCAAAACTAAGGGGAAGGGGTAAGACAGAGAAATGGGATTCACCCCAAGTATCCGATTCCTGACCTTACGTATCCAATTCTGGAATTGGTATCGACTTTCAATTCCAAACCTTAGAGGCTAAATAAATAAACAAACAAAAATACAATTCCTGGATTCTGATCTAAATTTTATCCAATTTTAAAAACATGGAATACACAAAAAACTACTTCAAACGGAGAATTCTTACTTCTTTGTCGTGCACATGGAACAGCAGATGTCAAACACTACACACCTTTCTTGTTGCCCATGGGGATGTTGGTGTTGAGCAGGGAGGCGAAGGAGCTCTGTTTGGACAGCTGAGATTTGGCTGCCAGAGCGTTATTCCACAAGGCCTTGATCAGCATGGATGCCAAATACAGCGTCTACTCAAGCAGAGAACAACTCAACAAACACTAACTGGATAGCCAGGTAAAATACAGCTATTTTAGTTTATTTCAAAGTATGTTAGCGAGGAGCAGTCATCTATTTGACTAAAGTAATTCTCAGATGTGCAGATCCAGTGTGAGAGCGTGTAGTACCTGTTCGGTGTGTGCGCTGGGGTGTAGCCCTGACACCAGACTGAGCACGTGCCGCAGAGGAACAGGGTCCAGGTTCTTTATGAGCGAGGGGAACAGGTCATGGATGTAGCGACTGCAGTGTTTCAGCTAAGGACAGAGACAGAGAGGACTGTTCAATATTACTGTATGAGGAGATAAATGAGAATCAGGCCGAACAGAGAAAGAGTGCATGTGTTCTTGTTTCCCGCTATGATCAAAAGTACAGAATATCAGAAAATCTACTCTAAAATGTAGTAAAATCTCTACAACTGACTTGTGAGGACAAACCTAATAGATAAAAGATTAATATGTAGTAATGGCTCTAGTAATGCTCTCGTCATTTTAAATAGTTGTGTTTAGGGCTGTGTGATAAATTGATTTTATTGATAAACTCGAATGTGTAGTTTACGACGACTTGTTTGAATGAAAATTAGTTTTTATTTAACATCTGCCGCCGACATCATGATGTTGAGCCGGCATCGTTCGCCCAGCCCTAGTTGTGTTTTTAACATTTCCATTTAAATTCAGTAATTTATGTTTTTATATTTGGTATATAAATTGTGTATATTTTTTAAAATAAGTTTTGTATATACATTTTGTATATAATATATAAATTAAAGCTTTTCTTCCATCTAACAAAAATTATATATATATAAAATCGTTTATAGTTGTGTTGCATTCATCACATTAAAACCTGTTAACTGTCACTGTCCCACTAGTCATTAGTGTGCAAGAGTGCACCTGAAAAATCTACATCATAACAAGTCTTCTTTGTTGCCTTTTTCTCTATCACACTTTAGAAATCATGAGAAATTATATATAAATTGAAAACTTACAATCTCAAAATTCATCCTTTGAAAACCATTTTAAAATCAGACATTGCATTACCATGAAAATGGAGCATCAAAATCATGTTACAAAATGTTTTCGTTCATGAGTTATAAAAAATGAAGTTTGGGTAGTTCACGTTCACATTTATGTTCAAAAATGTGAGTGACAGTTAACAGGTTAAAAATATAAATTAAACATAAATGTAATAATAATAATAGACTTCCAAAACACGTTATTTTTTCACAAAATTGAATTAAAAGTGCAAATTAAATAGTTTTATTTCTGGTATAACTGAATGTTTAAAATATTTTCTTGTTGCACACAATGTAAGTGTTGTTATTGATAAATAAAACCACAAGTATCCCTATATATCAACTATATAACAAGTGTTACTTACAGTGTGCACTGATAGTTTACTGCACATCTTTACAAATGTATGTTATGCAAAAGTGTGAAATTTGTGTCTGTGTGTGTCTGTGTCTGTGTGTGTGTGTGTGTGAGTCTGTGTGTGTGTCTGTGTGTGAGTCTGTGTGTGTCTGTGTGTGTGTCTGTGTGTGTCTGTGTGTGTGTCTGTGTGTGTGTGTGTGTGTGTGTGTGTCTGTGTGTGTGTGTGTGTGTGTGTGTGTGTGTGTGTGTGTGTGTGTGTGTGTGTGTGAGTCTGTCTGTGTGTGTGAGTCTGTCTGTGTGTGTGAGTCTGTCTGTGTGTCTGTCTGTCTGTGTCTGTCTGTCTGTGTGTCTGTCTGTCTGTGTGTGTGTCTGTCTGTCTGTCTGTCTGTGTGTCTGTCTGTCTGTCTGTCTGTCTGTCTGTGTGTGTGTGTGTGTGTGTGTCTGTCTGTCTGTTTATGTGTCTGTCTGTCTGTTTGTGTGTCTGTCTGTCTGTCTGTGTGTGTCTGTCTGTCTGTGTGTCTGTCTGTCTGTCTGTCTGTCTGTCTGTCTGTCTGTCTGTCTGTCTGTCTGTCTGTCTGTCTGTCTGTCTGTCTGTCTGTCTGTCTGTCTGTGTGTGTGTGTGTGTGTGTGTGTGTGTGTGTGTCTGTGTCTGTGTCTGTCTGTCTGTCTGTCTGTCTGTGTGTCTGCCTGTCTGTCTGTGTGTCTGCCTGTCTGTCTGTGTGTCTGTCTGTGTGTGTGTGTGTGTGTGTGTGTGTGTGTGTGTGTGTGTGTGTGTGTGTGTGTGTGCACCTGAGCGGCGGCCCATATACAGTCCACATGTTGAGTGCTCAGCCTGCCCTCGGCTGCCAGGAAGTTCAGGATCACTTGGCACTGTTTAATGATCTACATCAGAAACAAGGCCAGCACAATCAGAAATAATAAACCTTTAGTCAGCGTCCAAAGAAACTATGAAAGTCACCTGGACTCACCTCAATGTGCAAATTTGGTCCAAATATGTGCTCCACAACATTGTTGTTAATGAGCCAGTCAGCGAGTTCCTTTGCTATCGACCTGAGAGAGGAAAGAAAGATGTCAATACATGTCTAGATTGACTGAACTACTGAGGACTCGTCGCACTCACGTCTCAGTGTCAGACACCAGGGACTCGTTATTACAGACGTCATTGAAGGTGTGCAGCTGATTCTACAGAAACACAAGCACAGATCGCTCAACACAGGCTGGAGACAATGGAAGACGAGTTCTTGTGTTTTTGTGTCTCGTACCGTGATCTGACTCAGGCCGGCCAGTCTCATGGTAAGCGTTGGACTCATGAAGTATTTGAAGGCCAGATCCAAACTCTCTCTGTCAAAACACAGCGCGCTGTCCAGCGGCTCCTTCACCGTGCTCCACATCAGATCGGCCATGTTACGTGCCGCGCTCTGACGCAGCTCCTGATCCGACAACTTACACAGATACCTACAGATTCACATTAAACCAGACATGTTAGGTGTAACTGCACGAGTCAGGTGCATAAAAACAACTGATCACAGAGTCATCCACCTAGAACGGCCCGCTTCAAACTGACAGCCTGACGACTCAAAAGCATTGCTGTAACTGCTTTTTCAAACTGAGGGACTAGTTAAAAGTGTTTTCTCATCAGTAGCACGCTTAACTTGTATTAAACCTGAAGCATTATTTTCAGGATATGCATCAAAAATCCCTTTGTATTGATAAAAGATAGCAAACAAAAGCTGGTAAAACCGTCTGAATGACAGAACATTTCAGTGGCTGCACAATTACATTAACTAAACTATTTTAATATAAAATAGCAATATAATGAATTAGCAATATAATTAAATTTGTTACATAATAGCAATATGATTTTCATTTTTTTCCACTGTTATTCTTTTATTTCAAAGTTTCCTTTTGCAAAGCAAAAAAAATTATATTTAATAAAAGAAATTGATACATGTATCACACATGATAAATTGTATCTAAATGTGCGGATTTGTATATAATAACAAATTTTATAACATAATATGATCTAATATAATATAATAGATCTGTCCAGTCTTTTTGAAGTGACACTACCTTTCTATGTGGATTAATATTTATATAACAAAATAATAATAATAATTTGAGGTAGGACTACTGTCTAGGCGGACTAATATTTATATGATATGTAGATTTGTATAAAATGTAGTGCTGTCAAAGGATTAATATATAAACATAACATATTTTTCTTATATATACATGCATATGTGTGTATTTATTCATCTATATACATAATAAATATACACAGTGCACACATATATGTTAATAATGTATATATAAATACATGCATGCATGTATATATTTAGGAAAAATATGTTATGTTTATATATTAAATATATAATATGATTTAATATAAATATATACACATAAATATTTTCAAAATATATACTGTCTTTATATATACATAATAAATACACACATATATTATGTAAACAAACTTTTATTTTGGATGCGATTAATCATTTGACAGCACTAGTAAAATGTAATAATATATGATGGTTTTACTACTTTTCAAGATGGATGAATATTAACAATTTAATAATATATAATATGATACAGAAGTCTCAGAAAGACTTGCGGTTTCCGTGTGAATACACTAATACGCTCTCTCTCTCTGAGTCTCTGTGTGCTGCTCTCTAATCCGGTCTGGCTCGAGTCACATGACCAGCCGTCTGGCTCCCCCCAAGGTCATGTGAGGAGAGCCTGGCGACGGTTGCTATGATGAGGGATGCTCTACCTAGCAACTCCGCAGAGAGCAGACTCTAGGCGGCAGCGCTCTAAGAGTAGCCTGCGTCTCTTTATATCTCTCAGGCAATCGGTCAGGATCGATTAGATGAAACACATAATCCTGATGATTTTGAAGCTGTCGGTCCAGTTCAGAAAGGTGTTCTTACCTGATAACGTAAGTGCGGAAAGGGATGATGTGCTGCATCACAGCGGGGATGTGCAGCCATATTCTGATCTGCACACACGGAAGAATAAGCTCTGATTGGTTGCCGGTCTAACGAGTCAGACTCTGGTTTATTTGACTAGGTTCGTCTGACTCACGTTAGAGACGATGGTGATGAAGGCATGTGCGATGGGGAAGGGGAGAGAGTCAGGAGCGCCGAACTCAAAGCAGTCCTTCATTAGAGAGAGACCGTGCTTCCCGCAGAACATACACACGTATCGCAGCAGGTGCAGAGGGACCTCCACGTCCTGAAACACACAATATAATCCCTTAAAAACACCCAAAGCATTGTCCTAAATTATGCCTCCCATAAAAACACTCTTTGTCTCACCTGCATGCGTGTGTGGTCACATGACTCAGCGTAAGATGCTATTAAACAACTTTAAAATGAGTTTAATCAGTATATTCTTCAGAGGATCTCACTGAATGGCCAATCACGAGCGAGACTGACAATAACTTCTCCAGAAAACGAGTTTTATGCAAATTAATACACAGAAATTAATGGTTTTATGAATGATTTACAAAGGAATTCATTTCATGAATAAAGCACAAAATACCTCGAATCAGCTTTTCTTATGACTTTACATATGTTACAACATTATATTGCACAGATATATTACATGATTAACAGATATTGTCATGTGACTATATGACTGTGTCACATTAAATAAAGTAAACATGATGTATGAAAACCATATGTGATCTAGTATCTTTCAAAATTATATAAATCAATTATACAATAATCAAAACAATATACTTATAAGTGGTATCTTAAATTGCTGTAATAATATTATCGTCACAACAATACACTATATATATGATGTGACTATAATATTAGATTATCATTGTATTTTTTAATAAATTTAATATATAGCAAACATGTGGTATGAAGACCATACCTTAACTAGCACTAAAATCATAATGATTATTAATACACTAATATAATCATATATTAGTCATATAGTTACCATACAAATGGCCTTTTAAGTAAAATATTAAACTGTTGTGATTATATAATAATCCCAACATTATAATAATATAATGTATAATAACATGATATAATGATCATTATGATTATTATCCAATTAATATTATTATTGCATGTCAAGTTTAATCATTATTGTTTTGAAATAAAGTCTACATGTTGAGTGTAAAATATTAAATATTTAAATATAGCAAAGACTATGAGAAATAATCAACAGATGAATCACAATAGTTGCAGGCAAGATTATATTCAGGCTTCAAAAAGATGCCAAGATGTGAGTCTTTTTTATATGACCTCAAACGAGCTTCGGAAAACATCCATATATAGAGTTATATATTTAATTACTAAAACCTGTGATGATTCATGGACGCAGATGAATCACGCTAGCCGACGTCTAAACGGGGAACATCTCGTACTTTCACACACAGGACACACCTAGCCGTGATCTCCGAGTCAGTTAAATCTAGTCCTGCTTCATCCACTCAGCATCTATTGTGGTCATGAATGCTCTCTAAACGGTGTAATCAAGCGTGTGTGAGAGAGACGAAAATCCCTTTATATTGATAAAAGATAGCAAACAAAAGCTGGTAAAACCATCTGAATGACAGAGCATTTCAGTGGCTGTTGAGAGAGAGAGAGAAGAGAGAGAGAGAGAGAGCGAGAGAGCGAGAGAGAGAGAGCGAAAGAGCGAGAGAGACGAGCGAGCAGAGAGAGAGCGAGCGAGAGAGCGAGCGAGAGAGAGAGCGAGCGAGAGAGAGCGAGAGAGAGAGAGCGAGAGTGCGAGAGAGAGCGAGCGAGAGCGCGAGAGAGAGCGCGCGAGAGAGAGCGCGCGAAGAGCGAGAGCGAGAGAGAGAGAGCGAGAGAGAGAGAGAGAGAGAGAGAGCGAGAGAGCGAGCGAGCGGAGAGCGAGAGAGAGAGAGAGCGAGAGAGAGAGAGAGCGAGAGAGCGAGAGAGAGAGAAGCGAGCGAGAGAGCGAACGAGAGAGAGAGAGATATACTTACATTCATATCACAGAAAGAGCCAAGGATATTGCTCTCTTGTGCGGAGATATCCTGAGGACAAAATCAACAAACGGATATTAGAAAAGACAGTGACCCAAATACAACCATACTCAACTTTTCAACAGAAAACAGCTTCTATTTTTGTCTTGAGGATTTGTTGAGGTTATTCAGTTCATCCAAATCATTCAGCAATAATCAAGCACTGGAAGAGCGTAATATACACACATAACACTTATGTCATGTGTATATTACTTCCAGTTGAGCCCAAATGGTAGGTTAGCAAAGTAAAAATGCTTTCAACTGGGAACAGGCACAAGTACTTGGTACTGACAACAATGATCAGTCAGGAAAAACTGATTTTACATGCACTTGAAACATTTGAGTTAGATCAACGTTGTGTTAAAATGATAGTAGCTCAGCTTCGTTTGGTGCATATATGCATAACTATTACAAATATGGCAAACCGTTTTGACATTCATTCTCAGGATATGAATTCTTGATATCAACAATTCAATTTATACTAGTTAAAATGTTCATTCTTGATATCAGCAATTACATTTCTACTAGTAACAATTGCAATTTTTGATATCAGCAATTACATTTCCACTAACAATGTTTCATTTTGACATTTTTTGAATTGTAAGATGTTATTATAACTGAATCTATGAGTTAAAGATTATTTTGGTGATGTATAGAGACAATCGTATAGAGACAAGATTTAAACCCTCCACAATTGAGTGCAAGCTTAAGTGCAATGCCAAGTTGCCAACATCTCAATATACAAACTGCAATTAGAATCCAGATAGTTGAAAACGGTTTGCTATATGAGCGAGTATTACCTCTATAGTGGGGTGTGTGTTGTGTTTGTAGGCCGTGTACAGGGGGAACTGGATCTGGAAGATCTTGGCAGCGCACAGCAGCAGTTTCTCCTGGTCTTCTGTGCTCCAGGATGCAAACGGGTCCAGGCTGCTCTCGTTCCCGCTCTCACCCGCCGTGGGTTCACTGAGCTTGGGCTGGGGATCCGCTTTGATCCCCTGATTTTGGTTCTTGTGTTGATCTCCATCCTCCACTCCGTCATCCTCTTCAGCCGAGTCCCGTTCCACATTCAGCGGCTCGTCCTCATTGGGCGACGGCTGCGGCTGGGCGGAGCCCCATTCAGACTCCGCCTCCTCAGTCCTAGTGTTGCCATTGCCACCGCATAGACTGTCCCTAAGGTTGGTTACTTGGGCAATGACCAAGTTAATGAGGGCATAAACCAGTTGGCTGAACACCTCGAGGTGTTTGTATTCCTTGAAACAGCACAGACACTGCCTGCAGATGAACACGGAGATAATTGGTCATCAGCCCATCATTCACAAAGATCTAGCATCTAATGGGCTTGTTAATGAAACCTTTTGGCTACTTTAATGGTGCTTTTAGCTACCAAGGAGACCGTAGTACACTCAGTTCTGTTTAACACACTTGACAGTTTAAATCCAATTCAAACAACTGGTCAAACCACACAAAATATTGATTAATTAAAAAAACATCCATGATGACATAGAAAACAACAACATGATGCAGGATGGTGTAGAACATAATGAATTAATGAGTGAGTGAATGAGTACATGAGTGAACAAGAAAAATTAACAAATGAGCAAATCAGTGAGCAAACGAGAACTAATGAATGAGCAAGTCAGTGAGTCACAGAGAAGGAGTGAGTGAATGAGTGAGTGAGTGAGTGAGTCACAGAGAATGAGTGAGTGAGTGAGTGAGTGAGTGAGTGAGTGAGTGAATGAATGAATGAGTCACAGAGAATGAGTGAGTGAGTGAGTGAGTGAATGAGTCACAGAGAATGGATGAATGAATGAATGAATAGGCGAATCAGTTAGCAAATGGGTGAGTGAGTGAGTGAGTGGACAAGGGAATCAATGAATGTATTAGTGAATGATTCTGCAAGCAATTGAATGAGTGAATGAATGAATGAACAACAGATTGCAGTGAGTGTATGAATGACAAATGACTGATTTGAGTAATAGGTTAGGAATAAACATGAGTGAGTGAGAAGTCAATGAGGGAATGGATGAGTGAATTGACTGGACAAATGAGCAATTGAGAAGTGAACAAATGAACAAACAAACTTATAAACAAAGCAATCAAGGAATGAATGAATGTGTAACTGTATGTTTGAGAGCGCTAATGAAGTGAATATGTGAATGACTGAGCGCTGACCTCTGTGTCCATGTGCTGATGTAAGTGAAGACTCTTAAGGCATGCTCCTTCTTCAGCTGCAGGCCGTCTGAGCTGTCTGCATCCGAGACTGAGACACACACACACACACACACACACACACACACACACACACACACAGAGAGAGAAAGCGGTTAATGAACTGGTTACAGGGTTTTAAAGCTCTTTGGGATCAGATCAGTGTTAGAGACACAGCAAACAAGTACAAATGCTAAAAGACGACTTCCACAACAAGGTTTAATACTTTACGTCAGAGATTTTTTCTGTGTAAAGTCAATTCTGGGAATTGTTTGTAAACACATTATAAATGTTAGAAATGCATTGCTGAAACATGTTACAAAGACTGTGAACTATGTAGTACTTAATTGTGGAGTTAGACCGTTAAACAGTTTTTCACCATGTACGAGATCAGGATTTTTTGGGCGGGGCTAAATCAGGACTCGATGATACAATCGAGCCACCGAGCACAGCCCCTCCCCCAGCACTATAAGAGGTGTGTTCGACTTGAAGCAGCGCTGCAGACTGATCAGTGTGTGACATCAAAGTGCACCGAGCACAGCCCCTCCCCCAGCACTATAAGAGGTGTGTTCGACTTGAAGCAGCGCTGCAGACAGATCAGTGTGTGACATCAAAGTGCACTGAGCACAGCCCCGCCCCCAGCACTATAATGGCGCTTTTCCACTGCATGGTACGGTACGGTTCGGCACGGCTCGGTACGGTACGGTACGGTACGGCTTAGTTCGGGTCGGTTTGCATTTCCACTGCAGTTTATAGAGTGGGCGGGATTATTCACGCGTCGTTATAATTGCGCCGCCTCTACTGCCGTGACATCATCGTAAACGCGCCACAAACAAACAAAACAAAGAAAGGAGACGGAATAGTGTTCTTCAGTCTCTGCATGTGGATGTTTTTAACAGCAATGGAGAGGTCTATGAGAACGCTTGGGATTTACCCCCAGCAGCAGAGACTGTGGAGGCAGTGACACGGGCTGTAGAGGAGGAGAGCAGGGATGTCGTGCAGGTGTGCTGCGTTAACTTACTTGATTAGTTAACTATTCATGCAGCGTGTTCTGTAAAGTGAATTATCAATAAACTTTTGAATATTTCAAAATATACAATGTATCCCTTGTTTTTTTTATTTATGTGATGGTTTTTATAATCGTGGCATTAATCATTTGTCTTTTTCAAGAGGTTCATTGCGTGCTCATACAATAATACATATTTAATATAGCCTGGAGGTACACTTATTCGATCAGATTGTTTTTAATTGAAGCAAAACACAGATACAGAGGTAAAAATATAAACAGAAAACATACTCTGAAAATATAGCAAGTTCAAAAGTAACGTTATACATAAGGCTTTTTCCTTCGGCGTCGTGCCATCAAGCTCTCACTGGATCCGCTCCTCGGCTACCAACGAGAGGAACGTCTGTACTTCCTCAACAGACAACGACATTGTTATTTTGTGGTTGATGCAAAAATGTGCGTTTGTTTAAACAGAAGTTGCGTCCGATCCTTCGCTGGCTGTGCTGATTTAAATCTAAGGGGTCGGGCTGTAGAGGAGGGTCTCATGTCGCAAGTTCAGTGACGCAGTAATGACGATTTTCTCCGGCCAATCAGTGATCGGCAGAGTTTACACGTCACGTTTTGGTAACGGTACGGCTCGGATGGAATCTCGGCTGAGGTGGTACTAAAAAAGTACCAGGTACCAGGTACAGTACCCAGTGGAAAACCCCCCAAAAGTGAACCGTACCGAACCGTACCGTGCCGTACCATGCAGTGGAAAAGCGCCATAAGAGGTGTGTTCGACTTGAAGCAGCGCTGCAGACTGATCAGTGTGTGACATCAAAGTGCACTGAGCACAGCCCCGCCCCCAGCACTATAAGAGGTGTGTTCGGCTTGAAGCAACGCTGCAGACCAATCAGTGTGTGACATCAAAGTGCACTGAGCACAGCCCCTCCCCCAGCACTATAAGAGGTGTGTTCGGCTTGAAGCAGCGCTGCAGACCAATCAGTGTGTGACATCAAAGTGCACTGAGCACAGCCCCGCCCCAGCACTATAAGAGGTGTGTTCGGCTTGAAGCAACGCTGCAGACCAATCAGTGTGTGACATCAAAGTGCACTGAAAGCAGATGCTCCAGATGCTTTCGAATCGCTCTCGTATCATACACTGATCGTTCTGCAGCGCTGCTTCAAGACGAACACACCTAATAAGTAGAGCGCATTAGCATCAGTGTTTCACGGCTCAATCGTGAGTTACTGTCGTTAGTACATTAGTTACTACAGCCTACAATTTGTTAGCTAGCAATCCCTTCGTCACGTAAATGCATAATTACTTGGTTGCGATCATTTACAAAACAGCCTTCCCTTATTAAATAAACTGCTAGCTAGGATGACTATTGAGAGACGGCAGCTTTCCCGCGAGTGGGCGTGGTTTCAGTGCCACCAGTGGACACGCCCCCAGCATTTGAGAGCAGAGAATACTGCTTAATTTTTCAAGATTTTGAAACCTTATTTTATTTACTTGGCAGGTTTTTTTAGCATTCAAATTTGGCTGGGTGGTTAATAACACATTTTTCTGTGGTGTGACAAACTCAGAACACACATTTAATATTGACTTTACACAGACTTTAAGTAAGAGAAACAGTGATACAGCACACACAAAAAAATAATAATCTGTAAAACAACCCAAACTCATAGTACATCAAATGAAAACCAGTGAAACTGGCAGAGAACAGTCAAGACAGAACGTCCAGTCCAAGACACTCTCACGCTGTAAAAATGAATGTAATTTTAATGGTAAAAGACTGCAGAAATGCTAGTGAAAACCAGTTAACTGGTTAATGAAAATAAACAGTGAAAATCTGTAATTACTAATGAGATATTTTACAGTACCGTTGCTGTTTAATGTACAGCTGACTTTTCCAAAATTCCCCGTGAGACGATTTTGACATTTTTTTAATTGAAATAAATATGTCTGCTTACGTTTTTCATATCAGTTAGGCCTATGTGCATTAGGGGTTTTGTTTCATCTTGTGTTGAATAAATACAGCGTTTTTCGATGTGTGTTACCATGATGGTGTTTTGTTAGTGACATTTTGCACTTTCTATATATAAATATTAATCTCAGCTTGAGGAAAGACTACTTGTGAAGAACTCTGATTCGACATGCGATTAGGCCATAGTTCAATTAGGACATTTAAGTAATTTTTATAAATGTGCTTAGGGAAAAACATTACTGGTGTGCATCTTGAGACAAAACAAAGGCACTGATATATTTTAAGATCAGTCAGAGCAAGTTTCTTTCAGTTGAAACAGCTCAGACGTATATTTTAGTCTGGGACTGAGTTCAAGCCTTGTCTGTGAAACCAGGGGATAATGTAAAAAAAATTCACTTCAAAGTTATGGCAACCTATTTATTTTTACCATACATTTCTTTGATTTATTTTCACAGCATGCTCATTACAAATGATCACATGGCACTGTGACTTGCTGGACCTTAACATTCATTTAGATGCTCTATCCTGACAAACCACACACACACACACACACACACACACACACACACACACACTCTCTCTCACACACACACACACCAACACACACACACACACACACACACAGACACAGACACACACACACACACACACAACAGACACACACACACACACCAGACACTCCTCTCTCACACACACACACACACAGACACAGACACACACCACACACACACAGCACAATTAATGATTTCCACAGTGGCGAGGGAGTTGCTGGACTCGGAAATGCTATCTTGGGGTTGTAGAGTTCACTCGAGCAGCTGGTTAGCCTTGACCTACGTGAGATCGTTGTTACTTTCAGTAAAACGGCTTTCCTGTCTTTTTTTTTCTGCCGTTTCCCCACAGCTCTACAGTAACAATCCAGGGCATTGTGTTCAAGGACTGAGAAACAGTTTGACTGCGCTGTGATATGAGGATCTGTTATCAACACTGAAAACTCGAAACTACAAAAGTACCAAAAATCACTGTCTCACGGCACAGAAAATAAAAGTAAAACTGCACACAAAGACTGACAGAATTACAGCATTCGGTTCATTTCAAAGTGAAAACAGTTTAACCTTAATGACTTATAGGAATAATTCACCCAAAATGGACATTCGGTCATCATTTACTTGCTCTCGTGTTGTTCCAAGACTTAATTTCATTAATTTTAATTTCTGTTCTTTTCAACAGAAAATAAGA
>QVTF01006508.1:0-17500 GCA_003573665.1 Oxygymnocypris stewartii
AGAGAGAGACGATAGAGAGAGAGGAGCAGAGAGGAGAGAGATGAGGAGAGAGAGAGAGAGAGAGATAGAGGGAGGAGAGGAGAGAGAGAGAGAGGAGAGAGAGAGAGAAGAGAGAGAGAGAGGAGAGAGAAGTGAAGGAGGAGGGAGAGAGAGAGAAGAAGAGAGAGAGAGAGATAGAGAGAGAGGGAGAGAGAGAGGAGAGAGAGGATAAGAGAGGGGAGAGAGAGGAGAGGAGAGAGAGAGAGAGAGAGAGAGACGCATTAACACTTGCAACACTGTGTGCACAATACAACATTATTATTACTTTAACTGAAATCAAATTAAATATGAAAAAATAAAGCTTATTTTATGTCAGCTATAGCTGTGAACTTTTGAAGAAAACATTTGTCAATTTGATTTAGTTTAACTTGATGTACTAAAACTCAAATACATTTTTTAACACTACATAGATATAAAAATCATATTTAAACCACTAAATTGAAAATGGAAAACATAAAAACAAAATCTATAATATTATCATGTAACGTTTTTAAATTTTGACATCAAAGAAATAACGATCATTTGAAATCTTATACAGCATGAAAATAAGTAGCATACAGAAAACAAGTGAATAATATTAATCAATTTTCTTTTATTTTTTATGATTTGGACATTGAAGTTTGAAATGAAAACATGCTCAAACTACAACCTGTTACTATTAGAAAGAACATTTAAATATTGTATTTTAAAAATTATGGGAAATACAAATGCATCATTAATGTTTAATTTAGAAATCACTGACCATATCTCCATATTATGTTTCCATATCTGTTATAATTTTCCATATCTTGCACTGCATTTTCAAAAGTATTTTTGTCTTGTTTTTCAATAAAATCTAAAACTCCTCGAATCAAAAAATTCTGACAAATGTATCAAATTAAGTGAATTTTTTCCATAAAACAAGAACAAATATGTGCCATTGAGATCAGAAATAAAGTACTTGGATGCCCTACAGTGTGTCCCCGCTTCTGCTTCATCATCTCTCACGAGTCCAACACGGTTTCCTCCATCCCTGTACAGTCAGTAGTTATAATAATGTGTTTTGTTGTTCGCTGACGTTGACACATGTGATTAATATCTGATGATAATGCGGTCAGTGTGGTCTGACCTGCCCGGTCGCTTGCAGTCTCTCAGGGCGAGTCCACATGAGCTCATATCACGGCCGGCCAACGGTTTTAGTTAGTGATAAGAGCCTAATGACCCCGTTTATCTAACAAACACCAAGCTGAGCCTTAACAAGCACCTCCAGGATGGACTGAAGTCTTCTCTGGATGTTGAGATGTGCTCAAAAACACAACAACGTTGTTCTGAAAGTGAGTTGCACAGCCTCACAGAATATGCTTAAGTATGAGTGATGCAATAAGAGAACCAGTTTAAGGTCTGTGAAAAAAATATTTCACTAATAATTACAAAGAAACAACAGGTACATGGTAAAAAAAAATTATTGTTCAAGGTTGTAAATAAAGAAAATATTATTGGAGTACAAGAAAATACTATTTCAGTCTTTCTACTTCAAAATTTTACATTTTATTCAGTGCATTATTTACCGATTCTTCAGCGTACAAGTAGAAGGAAATTGTATTGTCTTGTCAAATTTTTACCTACATAAATAAATACATAAATAAAGTAAAACAATTATTATAGTTCATCAAAACAAACTAAATCCTTAAAAAAAAGTGCTGTCAAACGATTAATTGCGATTAATCGCATCCAAAATAAAAGTTTTAAGTTTACATGCTATATGTATGTATACCGTGTATATTTATTATGCTTATATATATAAATACACACATACAGTATATATTTTGAAAATATTTACATACGTATATATACTTCTATTCTTATATTTTATATTATACACAAATATATTTAATATATAAACATAACATTTTTCTTAAATATATACATGCATGTGTTTGTATTTATATATTCATAATAAATATACACGGTATACATTAGAGCTGGGCGGTATACCGGTTCATACCGAATACCGGTGTTTATTTTTCTTACGATATTAATTTTTAAAATACCGCAATACCGGTGTCATTTAAATAACGTTCGAAAGGCGAAACTGTTATAGAGGGGTCTGTTTTCACTATTGCATTTTGGCGAGGATACAGCTGTATGTGTTACTAAGCGTGAACGTTCAGAAACTGAAGCACTAATAGAATGTGATGAGAGAGAAGAAGTCATCCACAACAAATATCCACCGTCCGCTGCATCAGCTCCCGCCTCTCTCACAAACTAAAGTTCTCCGTCGATACGACGGATTCCCGTCAATTGCAGGGTTCCCGCCTTCTTAAATTCACTTTTCATCATTTTAAGACCGTAAATACGCTTACATTTCTCAAATAGTGTTATAAATGTCTTGATTTTAGCTTGAATAGGTGTTAAATGAAGGAAAGACGAGGTGTATTCAGTCTGTTGAGGGGGGTGTGATCAAAGCCTGGAGTGGATTAAGGCGCGCTCCTCTCTCCGCTCTAAGCGTTCTGTAATCACTCCGCTCCGGATCCACTCCGGGTTTTACATTCCCGCTCACGGAAAAACTGCTCCGTGTTCACCATTTAAACGTTATCAGGGATTACTGAGGGGAAAGAAACATGTAGGAATCATGTAGCACACTGTTGTTGTTCTGCGGAACACCAAAAATCATCCCCGCCTCGGCAAACAACATAGTAACGCCGCTCGCATCATTCACAGTCGGGTTCTTAGCAGAGAACACCGAGCAGAACTTGAATTTCGGCGCGGGATTGCGGCTATTAATAATAATTATACTCATTCCCGCAGGTTCTGACAGAATGCATCACATTTGCACGTGCTTTTGATTCTTGTGCTCACTCACGCGCTCTTAATTTCTGTGCGCCCACAGATCGCGATCAGGAGACAGCTTTTAATAATTATAAGGGAGGTTTGCAAATGTGATATATTGATTTAATACAAAAGATCAATAAACAAGTACTGCATGATTTTGTTCTATTTCATCAACGAAAATAGTTCAAAATAAATTAACAGCTGAGCCGTTGTGCATCACTAAAAGCAAATGTATATGTAAAACATTAATGTGCACATGAATCTATGAATGTAATTGCACTCATTACCACCTCTGAGCCTCATTAAACGTCTGAAAATGTACGTTCAAGCCAGTTTTGTGTTCTTCTGTGCCAAATTATACAAATTATTTTTTTTATACTAATTACTAATACTAATTTCATGATTGGTAACTTATCTGTCGTATTGTACTTATTATATTGTTTTAAATATACATTTTAAAAAGCTTATAAACATACATTTTTGAATTTGGAGTAGATGAAAATTATGCCATTGCAAAGGTAAAAAGAAAATACCCCTGTAAGTCACTTTAAGGAGTCAAATGTCACCTCGTATTCGGAAGGTTAATTTTTTTTATCAGAATTTTTTTTTATTGATCAGAAGGTACTCCTAAATGTTTTTAATTAGGAGGACAATCGCTCCTAATTACAAGAAGAAAAACACCGCTCTTAAACTGTGTGTGTGACTGTAGCCGTATGGCTGTGGAATGGGGTTTGGCCGAGGAAATATTTTCAGTCAAAAAGTTTTTGTTTGCTTTAACCCCTGTATTTAGTGTGGACTTTTTCTACAATATTCACTCATCATGACACTAAAATATGGCATTCTAAGTCAATCTACTGCAGTTTTTCCTCAGTCAGTAGAAAATGTGGTTAACAGCCGGTTTATGCATGAAAAAAAAAAAAAACGTCATATACCGTGAAACCGGTATAATTTAGAAAAAAAACGTGATATACATTTTTGGTCATACCGCCCAGCTCTAGTATACATACATATATCATGGAAACAAAAACCTTTATTTTGAATATGATTAATCGCGATTAATCGTATGACAGCACGAAAAAAGTACTTGAAATAAATGAAATGTCAATTAAAATGAAATAAAATGTAATTAAAAACCATCAGCATATTTTACTTCAGATAGTTAACAAGGAAACATTTCTCATTTTTTCATTTGGTTTAACTTGATGTACTAAAATAACTAAATATATAGACATATTTAAAACAAAAAATATAAAAATGACAATACATTAACAATAACAATGCTACATTTACAGGAAAATACTATTCCAGTATCTCTGCTTAAATATTTATGTTTCAGTCAATGCATCATTTGTTGGGTTTTTGTAATTAGTTGTATTAATTAGCCATTTCTGAAGTAAAACCAGTTATTTTTAGTCTAACACATCGAATAAAATGTGAAGTTTTGAAGTAGAAAGTACTATTCTCTTGTGAAATCTCCAATAATTTGTATTATTTACAACTTAGAAAATCTTAATATATATATAAATATTTTTGACCAATTATATTATCAGCATAACAATTGAGTGAAAAGTTATTTTATAATCTTTTAGTATTTAGTTTGACATCCACAAGTTTGTGTAAAACCAGATGATCATGTTCTCCATGATTTGATGATTTGAGATGAACATATGGAGCTTCAATGGAAGAAAAACAACTGACTGTCTATTAGTTTTAAATGAAAATACATTTTCAGAATGTTTATTTTATTTCTTTATTTTATCATTGTAAAGATTTCTGGTTATTTCCAGGTTTTAGAGTCTCACTCACTTCTTTTTTTTTGTAGATCAAACTGATTCATGTCAGCAGATGAAAACTAAAACCAACTTGCTGATCTGAACTTTTCAAAATCTCAAACGAACCAAATCCTCGTGAATCTGTATATTTAGTGAGTTTTTCTCGTCTATATCAGCTCCATTCGCATCTGTGACTCTCTGATGTTTGTTTCTTTCTTCTTCTGGTTTTAAGCGTGCACTCGAGGTGGACAGTCTAATTACAGCCTCTTCACTGAGGAAAATGTCAGTGAGATTTATGAAATGTAAAGGCTGTTTCAGGAGCACATCATCTTGCCCTTTTTGTTTTTGTCCTCAAATTCAATTACAGCTCCTTTTGTCGCAGCCCGTCTTTATTAAATTAGTATTTCAGCTCGGTCTAGACCAGAAACCGCTACACTGACCTTCTAGTCTTTTTCTCCTTCTAAAGCTCAACAATTACATTTTACACTCAGTCTTGGGTTAACATCTCTTTAAATCTTAGGTTAGATTCAGTTAACCTTACGTCCTGTTAATATAAAGGATTTTCCATGCAGATTTGTTTTTACAGTTGTTTTACTTGTATATTCCTAGTATTTTAAGGTTTGAAATATGTGTATATTTAAGATAGAAGTGGTGCTATATAGTACTTCAGCCATGCCAAAGAACCGGTGAAGAACCGCTGAAGAACCATACAGGAGCTTAACAGGTTCTATATATGATAGCGGTGCCAAAGAACCGGTGAAGAACCACTGAAGAACCATACAGGAGCTTAACAGGTTCTGTATATGGTAGCGGTGCCAAAGAACCGGTGAAGAACCACTGAAGAACCATACAGGAGCTTAACAGGTTCTGTATATGATAGCGGTGCCAAAGAACCGGTGAAGAACCACTGAAGAACCATACAGGAGCTTAACAGGTTCTGTATATGGTAGCGGTGCCAAAGAACCGGTGAAGAACCACTGAAGAACCATACAGGAGCTTAACAGGTTCTGTATATAATAGCGGTGCCAAAGAACCGCTGAAGAACTGCTGAAGAACCACTGAAGAACTATACAGGAGCTTAACAGGTTCTGTTTATGGTAGCGGTGCCAAAGAACCGCTGAAGAACCACTGAAGAACCGCTGAAGAACCACTGAAGAACCATACAGGAGCTTAACAGGTTCTGTTTATGGTAGCGGTGCCAAAAAACCGCTGAAGAACCACTGAAGAACCGCTGAAGAACCACTGAAGAACTATACAGGAGCTTAACAGGTTCTGTATATGGTAGCGGTGCCAAAGAACCGCTGAAGAACCACTGAAGAACCATACAGGAGCTTAACAGGTTCTGTATATAATAGCGGTGCCAAAGAACCGCTGAAGAACCACTGAAGAACCATACAGGAGCTTAACAGGTTCTGTATATGGTAGCAGTGCCAAAGAACCGCTGAAGAACCATACAGGAGCTTAACAGGTTCTGTATATGGTAGCGGTGCCAAAGAACCGCTGAAGAGCCACTGAAGAACCATACAGGAGCTTAACAGGTTCTGTATATGGTAGCAGTGCCAAAGAACCGCTGAAGAACCGCTGAAGAACCATACAGGAGCTTAACAGGTTCTGTATATGATAGCGGTGCCAAAGAACCGCTGAAGAGCCACTGAAGAACCATACAGGAGCTTAACAGGTTCTGTATATGGTAGCAGTGCCAAAGAACCGCTGAAGAACCACTGAAGAACCATACAGGAGCTTAACAGGTTCTGTATATGATAGCGGTGCCAAAGAACCGCTGAAGAACCACTGAAGAACCATACAGGAGCTTAACAGGTTCTGTATATGATAGCGGTGCCAAAGAACCGCTGAAGAACCACTGAAGAACCGCTGAAGAACCATACAGAAGCTTAACAGGTTCTGTATATGGTAGCGGTGCCAAAGAACCGCTGAAGAACCACTGAAGAACCATACAGGAGCTTAACAGGTTCTGTATGTGGTAGCAGTGCCAAAGAACCGCTGAAGAACCGCTGAAGAACCATACAGGAGCTTAACAGGTTCTGTATATGGTAGCAGTGCCAAAGAACCACTGAAGAACCGCTGAAGAACCATACAGGAGCTTAACAGGTTCTGTATATGATAGCAGTGCCAAAGAACCACTGAAGAACCGCTGAAGAACCATACAGGAGCTTAACAGGTTCTGTATATGATAGCGGTGCCAAAGAACCGCTGAAGAACCACTGAAGAACCGCTGAAGAACCGCTGAAGAACCGCTGAAGAACCGCTGAAGAACCGCTGAAGAACCATACAGGAGCTTAACAGGTTCTGTATATGATAGCGGTGCCAAAGAACCGCTGAAGAACCACTGAAGAACCGCTGAAGAACCACTGAAGAACCGCTGAAGAACCGCTGAAGAACCGCTGAAGAACCGCTGAAGAACCGCTGAAGAACCGCTGAAGAACCATACAGGAGCTTAACAGGTTCTGTATATGGTAGCAGTGCCAAAGAACCGCTGAAGAACCGCTGAAGAACCATACAGGAGCTTAACAGGTTCTGTATGTGGTAGCGGTGCTCTACAGCACCAAAAGTGGTTCCCCTTTGATTACGAGCCAAATAAGCATTTTTAGTGCTATATATCACCATTTCTTTAGAGTGTACTTGTAATTTTCTGCCAGGATATTATACATTTTTCTACTTTTTTCCCCCTTACACTGTAAAAACGATTTTTCAAAGCAGGATGATTAAAGTTAATTTAAACTAAAACGAAAACCATAAACAACTTAAATAATTAACAGAAATTAAATATAAAACAAAACTGACCTTATTGTATTTCAGCAAGTTGCCAAGGCAGCATTTCTCATTTTTGTTTAGTTTATCCTGCTGTAAAATAACTCCAACTAAATTAAAATGTATTAAAATACAGACATATTTACAACAAAATACTAATAATAATACAAAGCAAAACAATTACTAAAACATTAACTAAAATTAACATAAGAGCAGAAAATATAAATAAAATGTAATAAAATATAATTTTAAACATTAAAAACTATAATAGTATCTCAAAGATACTAAAATACGAATTCAGTTTTGTAGATGTAAATAAAATAAAAAAAAATTACAGAAAAGTCATATTATTTCAGTCTTTTTACTTTGTTTAAATTAAAGAAATTCAATGTTTAACAAAATTCAAATGTTTAATTCACATTTAATTGCTGCTTATTTCTTTGTGAAATGTAGCCTACTAGCAATTTGTGAAAATTGTTACACCATTTTTTCAGTATAAATAAAAAATTGTACAAATTAAGAAAAAGTACTAAAGATAAACCTTACAAAAACTAGTATTTGTACTTTTTCTTTCAGGAGAAAATGAGTCTGAAAACGAGGATTTAAGTATTAAAAACACTTTTGTCACTTGCAGCATGATGTTTTTCCATTTTCAAAGTCCAGTGTTGTTTTGGGCCTCACTGGCTTTGAGGACAAAATAGTTTTCAAAGTATCTTTCAAAATATCTTCCAGGTTAAGAATGACATGCTAGTGAGTAAATGATCCCAGAATGATGATTTTTGGGTGAACTGTCCCTTTCAATGATCCTGAAATGAGTCAAAAGCTGGGGCTTCAGATACATGCATGTTGAATGTAGGCCCTCACAATGAAATCATCAGCCACAGCACATCTCTGAAATCTGCTCTGAAGAGGCTGTCGTCTGTAGAGATGAGCTAAGCTCAGAATGTCGCGCGGCCGCGCTAACTGCTTCAGAGCCGGTGTGAAAGCCATTCATCACCCAGTCCACAGATTGAAGGAATCACTAAAGCCTCAGACTCTGGGTTCTTCATGGGAAGCCTATGTTTAGGTTCAGCCCAAAGTAAACAGGGCCTGTGCACACATATAGACGGACTTCTTTTCTTCTCATCGCTGAATATTCTTCAGGCATCCGAAGCGGTCGGCGTGTCCAAAAAAGACACTAACTAGGAGTATTTAGCAGAAACTCTATGTATGTGTGTGTAACGGAGAAAGCGTTTCAGAGAAACACATGTCAGTTGACTATATGAGCCCATCTGTTTGAAAACAGCTCTTATGTCGAGCAGCGAACACGAGAATATGAATATTTCATCTCTCCCGAAAGAAGAAAATAACAAACAAAGGGACGATGTCTGACCGCGTCTCTGGCCAGACTCACAAACCCCGTCTGCATGCTCTTCATGTGCATAAATAATTCTCCGTTATCTCAGTTTATTAAATATCATGTAGATACAGTAAGAGGCCTGTTAAAGCTGTCACACACAATCTACTACATGCCTTCGGTCTCTGATTGATAGTTTATTTTATTTTTTTATCAAGTCAAAGGTCTTTTAGTGTAAATATCAGACTATGAGTCATAAAAGCTGACGTGTGTGTATATACACACATATATATATAGATATATGTCAGGCTTTACAGGGTTCAAATCAGTTGCAGCAGTGTCGGATAGTTTGTTAGATTGTATTTTATTTATGGCCAGTGTTGGGCTAGTTACTCAAATAATGTAATATATTACTCATTACTAGTTACTCCTTTCAAAAGTAATATTGTTACTTATTTCTTTCTTGCAACAGTAATTAGTTACTCTACTAGTTACATTACGTTTTCTTCACGCCTCACAGAAGTTGTAACTGTGTATCTTTCATATAAATTCTTCTTGTTCATAATAACATATTTCTGCCACACAATTTCTCTGTTACCCATATACAATTATATTTCATTATGTATTTTATCAAACCCCATAAGTTTGTAAGAAACGATTTAATTTTCCAAAAAGATTTTTAATTAGTAATATACTGTACACGCTAATGCCACAACTTACACAACAGTGTTCAGATCATATTTGTTCCTGACAAAATCAATATAATGCAATATTTATATCTGCTGAATGTAAGCTTTTCCATATTCCAAGCTTGCCTGCTGCACATCACATGTATGTGCGAGTCGTGAAAATTATGAAAATAAATGTAGTTATTATTTGATTGTTGGATTTTAAATCAGCGGGTTGAGGCATCAAAAGTAACCAACTGAGCTGTTTTATGAATAGTAACTGTAATATTATTACTGAAATCTTATTAGTAGTTAGTTACACTAGTTACTGCATAAAGTAATATTATTAGTAACTAAATATCTAGTAATTAGTTACTGCCCAACACTGTTTATGGCAAAGTAATATAACAGAAAGTGCAGTGATATGAATTGTTTAAAACAATGTACATTTAGTGAGGGGGGAAGCCGAAATATGAATGATAAATTAAAATGTTGCTATATTCTGCAACAGTAATCGTCTCTAAAGCTCAGAAACAGAAAGCAAGGGTCAAAATAAAGCATGCATGAGTTATTCCCTATTCAAAAGTAATAACTTTCTCAAATTTCCTTCATCCTCCAGACATTGACATGCTGTGCCAATGATTTGAGAGCTTTGTGTAGCTGTTTATAGCCATATTCAAATAAAGATGGATTCATAAAGTGTTTTAGACTGGGGGGGGGGGGGGGGGGGGGCGGGGGGGTTCAAATACCCCAAATATGATGATGCCCTTGCACGGGACCTCTCTCTAAAACTCAAAGGCATTTTCATGTACAACCATTTATACTAAGAAAAGTTATCTGGGCGAATAGACAGACAGACAGATAACTTGTTCAATGCATAATTAAATAATGTCTTTGATCTGAAGCCTATAGGGTTGAGAAATTCCCTATACTGTATGTACCACATGCAACCCTTTCTTACAAACTGAGTTTTATGCTGCAAAAATGAAGAGATGAACAAAACTATATGCAGATTTGCTTTTTACTCTTAAATATTCATTTCAATAGAGTAGCTTGTGTTTCAATAGAAACGTCACAATTATTCTATTTTTTTTTCTAGGTAGTCTTTGCAATTAACATTTTCACATTTTCATACATTTAAAAAATAGAAAAATAAAATATTGAATGAAAGTGAAAATACTTGACAGTGTTTATTTAATTAAGTATTTCAAATATGTATTTTTATTTTTTATGAATAACAAACAATAAATATTTGTATTTAATATTTAAAATGTTAATGCAATAAATTATTTTAAATATTTATGAGAAATTAGTTTAGTTTGATTAGTTTTTTTTTTAGAAATGAAAAATAAATGTATTAAATAAAATTGTATTTTTTTGTTTTAATCTGACCCCTTGCAGCCCATGGACTCCAGTGTGAAGCCCTCTGCTTTAGGTGTGTGTGTGTGTGTGTGTGACAGTAGTCACAGCAAACTTTTCAGCTCACATATAACTTGATTTATCATTTTCTGGTCGTTGCACACACAGAGTCACGATTTCTCAGACAAACAGTCCAAAAACAGCCGTCGTTGCAGTATTTACATTGTGCGTGTGCATGCGTGCGCATTTTCCCCTTCAGGACGCAGTGCTTCTCCCGTTTCCAATCTCTCTTTTAGCTTCGCCCTATTTCAGAGTCCGCTAATTAATCATGCATTATTGAGAGCCGGTGCTGAATGAGGTTCTAGCCTCGCAGCAGTACAATCACACGCATGTAAGGACATCCGGGGTCACGTACGCTCGTGCAATGTTACGTTTACAAATCTCATCATGTTCACTTAAATGAGATGCCATCTGCAATCTGGCCACGGGCGTCCTGTTATGATGCAAATGACCTCGGTCTGAGTGCAGACACAACATTACAGCGGTTATTGTCTTGTAGAACTGTGAGAGCGAACGCGCTGTTTCTTGTGCAGCGTTGGAGCGGATCCAGGGCTAACCCTGCTCTCCGCGGGCACAGATGACCGTTCCGGGGGAGGAAAAGCAAAGGCCCCGTTCAGAGCAGCTTGGCATCGCGGCGGGTCACCTGCGCTTCCTCCGCCGACACCGGCCCTCCGCGAACTCACCGTCTGCTGCTGCCCTGCTCAGAGACGCGCGCGGGACGCGGAATAACACGCGCTTCATGCCACTGTCGAACAGAAACATGCCAGTGTTCTTACTTAATGTCACGCATGTTTATAGGCAACATCCGAGATGAAACAGACCCTTACAGAAAAAATCACATGTTGAAATCACATTGTGAACTCATGGGTTTCACACATTTACAATGTTCCAAAACCTATGGTGATTTATTTCTTCCAAAATATGATTT
Organism: Oxygymnocypris stewartii; assembly: GCA_003573665.1. NCBI lineage: Eukaryota > Metazoa > Chordata > Actinopteri > Cypriniformes > Cyprinidae > Oxygymnocypris > Oxygymnocypris stewartii. The sequence goes on from QVTF01006508.1 coordinate 11,743, forward strand.
TCACGTGATTTGCATGTGGTTTTTCTGTAAGGGGAACTTCATAAGGCCTATATATTTTTTTAATAAAGCCTCTTCTGCTCAACACGAACTAGTTTTCTACATTCACAGCATTTGACAGAAAATACTGTAAAAATTATGACATTACTACAATTAAAAATATCTGATTTCTATGTTAATATAATGTAAAATTGTATTTATTTCTGTGATCAAAGCTGAATTTTCTGCATAATTACTTCAGTCTTCAGTGTCACACGATCCTTCAGAAATCATTTTAATATGCTGATTTGCTTCTAAAGAAACATTTCTGAATATTATCAACGTTGAAAACAGTTGTGCTGCCCGATACTTTTGTGAAAACCACGATACTTTTTTTTCAGGATTCACAGATTAATAGAAAGTTCAAAAGAACAGCATTTGTATGACATAGAAATCTTTTGCAACATTATTAATGTCTTAGTGCATTATTTAGTGCATCTTTAATGAATAAAAGTCAAGTCTTACTGATCCCAAACTTTCAAATGGCAGTATATCCCAAATGCCACAAAAAAAAATGAAGCAGCACAACTTGTTTTTAACACTGATAATAATTTTTTTTATTGTGCTTATATTTCACAATATTACTGTTTTTACTGTATTTTTATTAAATACGCCGGTGAGTAGAAGAGATTGTGCACGCACACACACACACACACACACACACAGCTTTAATATATATTTACAGGTGCATCTCAAAACAAAAAATTTGAATGTCATGGAAAAGTTCATTTATTTCAGTAATTCAACTCAAATTGTGAAACTCGTGTATTAAATACAGTCAATGCACACAGACTGAAGTAGTTTAAGTCTTTGGTTCTTTTAATTGTGATGATTTTGGCTCATTTAACAAAAACCCAACAAATTATAATATGGTGACATGCCAATCAGCTAATCAACTCAAAACACCTGCAAAGGTTTCCTGAATCTTCAAAATGGTCTCAGTTTGGTTCACTAGACTACACAATCATGGGGAAGACTGCTGATCTGACAGTTGTCCAGAAGACAATCATTGACACCCTTCACAAGGAGGGTAAGCCACAAACATTCATTACCAAAGAAGCTGTTCACAGAGTGCTGTATCCAAGCATGTTAACAGAAAGTTGAGTGGAAGGAAAAAGATGCACAACCAACTGAGAGAACCGGTTTCATTTGTATTTCATTTAGAAACCAAGGTCCTAGAGTCTGGAGGAAGGCTGGAGAAGATCATAGCCCAAGTTGCTTGAAGTCCAGTGTTAAGTTTCCACAATCTGTGATGATTTGGGTGCAATGTCATCTGCTGGTGTCGGTCCATTGTGTTTTCTGAAAACCAACGTCACTGCATCCGTTTACCAAGAAATCTTGGAGCACTTCATGCTTCCTTCAGCTGAGCAGCTTTTTAAAGATGCTGATTTCATTTTCCAGCAGGGTTTCGCTCCTGTCCACACTGACAAAAGCACCAAAAGTTGGTTAAATGACCATGTGTTGGTGTGCTTGACTGGCCAGCAAACTCACCAGACCTGAACATAGAGAATCTACTGTGAAAGAAACCTGGGCTTCACACCACCTCAGCAGTGCCACAAACTGATCACCTCCATGACACGCCGAATTGAGCCAGTAATTAAAGCAAAAGAAGCCCCTACCAAGTATTGAGTACATATACAGTAAATGAACATACTTTCCAGAAGGCCAACAATTCACTAAAAATATTTTTTTATTGGTCTTATGAAGTATTCTAATTTGTTGAGAGTAAATTGGTGGGTTTTTGTTAAATGTGAGCCAAAATCATCACAATTAAAAGAACCAAAGACTTAAACTACTTCAGTCTGTGTGCATTGAATTTATTTAACACACAAGTTTCACAATTTGAGTTGAATTACTGAAATAAATGAACTTTTACACGACATTCTAATTTATTGAGATGCACCTGTATATATGACACACACATTTGTAAAATCAATACATGTATTTGTATTTTAATGTAATAATTTGTTTTAATTATTTAAAAAGTTATACACACACGCATTGATTACCTAATTTTTTATTTTGAATTTGTTTTCCCTAAACACATCCTCGCATCCCAGGCTTGTTTTTTCCTTGACAGATACATGTAAAGCGTTCTTGGAATTTGGCCAAAAAAGCTCTCTTAGAAAGCAGCATAATTAAGTTGACTACCTTCATGTTTGTTAGCGTGATTATAAGTCCATCGTGCAGAAATGCTGAAGGTGTTTTGAATCTCATTTGCTCTTTAGACAGCTACAACGATGCAAGAGGAACGAGATCTGGCTCCCTCCTTTCAATACTCCCGATGTTCACTTCTCAATATTTCATGCCGAGCAGGAGCTCTCGAAATTACAGACATTCAGAGGACTCTTTGAAAGGCTGTTTTGTTTGCTGAAGAAATATGGTGAGATGAGCCATACAAAACTTGATGAATATGGAAATAGCCAGAGAGAGTCGGTGATGACTAAGAACGAAGGTGAAAAGTTCACAGCTGACAAGTCTTGCTCCCAGTTGTTGTTTTTTTCTGGTGAGCTTTAATTTTGGACACTTTGTGTCATCGGCAGATTTCTCAATATATGAAAATGAATGGCACAAATGATGACAGAATTTTCATTTTTTGGGTGAACTATCCCTTTATATTTCCATCTGTTTTCCAAACAAAGCAACTGTATTACTTCAGCAGACATTTAATATACAGTATCTTACAGAAGTGAGTACACCCCTCACATTTTTATATATCTTTTCATGTGACAACACTGAAGAAGTGTAAATGTAAAGTAGTGAGTGTACAGCTTGTATAACAGTGTACATTTGCTGTCCCCTAAGAATAATTCAACACAGCCATTAATGTCTAAACCGCTGGCCACAAAAGTTAGTACACCCCTAAGCAAAAGTGTCCAATATGCGACCAAACTGTCAATATTTTGTGTGGCCACCATTATTTTCCAGCACTGCCTTAACCCTCTTGGGCATGAAGTTCACCAGAGCTTCACAGGTTGGCACTGCTGTCCTCTTCATGACGACATCATGAAGCTAGTGGATGTTACAGACCTTGCGCTCCTCCACCATCAGTTTGAGGATGCCCCACATATGCTCAATAGGGTTTAGGTCTGGAGACATGCTTGGCCAGTCCATCACCTTTACCCTCAGCTTCTTTAGCAAGGCAGTGGTTGGAGGTGTTTGGGGTCGCTATCATGTTGTAATACTGCCCTGCGGCCCAGCCTCCGAAGGGAGGGGATCATGCTCCGCTTCAGTATGTCACAGTACATGTCGGCATTCATGGTTCCCTCAATGAACTGATTCTCCCCAGTGCCGGCAGCACTCATTCAGCCCCAGACCATGACACCCCACCACCATGCTTGACTGTAGGCAAGACACACTTGTCTTTGTACTCCTCACCTGGTTACCGCCACACACGTTTGACACCATCTGAACCAAATACTTTTATCTTGGTCTCATCAGACCACAGGACACGGTTCCAGTAATCCATGTCCTTAGTCTGCTTGTCGTCAGCAAACTGTTTGTGGGCTTTCTTGTGCATCATCTTTGGAAGAGGCTTTCTTCTGGGACGACAGCCATGCAGACCAATTTGATGCAGTGTTCGGCGTATGGTCTGAGCACTGACAGGTTGACCCCCCCCCCACCCCCCACCACCACCACCCCTTTAACCTCTGCAGCAATGCTGACAGCACTCATACGTCTATTTCCCAAACACAACCTCTGGATATGACGCTGAGCACGTGCACTCATCTTCTTTGGTCGACCATGGCGAGGCCTGTTCTGAGTGGAACCTGTCCTGTTAAACCGCTGTATGGTCTTGCCCACCGTGCTGCAGCTCAGTTTCAGGGTCTTGGCAATCTTCTTATAGCCTACGCCATCTTTATGTAGAGCAACACTTCTTTTTTTCAGATCCTCAGAGATGTCTGAAAACGAGATATGTTGAGGTGCATTGTTGGCACGTTGCCATTTTGAGGAACTGAAACTAGACTGCGCCATAGACCAACTCAAATCTGGTCTATAGTCTAAAGTCAATGGCGCTATTTTTTTTTGTCATTTAAAGAACGCGTTGGTAGAAAATGCGCCTCTGGGTGGGTCCACAACGTGCCTTCACTTTGTGTATTACACACAGGGAGTGCGCAGCAGCACACAAACATGCCAAATATGCCAAATTAAATGATTACAGTATAAAACAGTATTATTGTGTAGGCTACATAAATATAAAAATGTCATGCATGTCATAATAGATAGTAATTGTGTGTATCAGAATTATCCTACCTATTTGCTCGCACATGAGCAGATCCGTTTCCTCTCCAGAGACGCGTTCAGTCTGTGCGCCTTTAAATTCTGGCGTGTAAATAACGGATATGCCTTGCACGAGCACAACTCGCTCTTAAAGGGAATGGGAAATGAGACTCTGATTGGTTTATTGCACGTTACGCCCAAAAAACACCCATTACTCATTAAGAGAACAGGGATAACCCGTTTAGACCATGCGTTGGGCGCGCCGGCCGTTTTCCCGTCATTAAACTATAGCTAAACTAAACTAAACTAATACTGCAATACAGCATTAACCTTTGAGCACAATTTATTTCAATACTGTCATGATATGAACAACAACTAGTGTAATAAAATGCTGATGGAGTCATGTTCATCAGTTTCATATAAAATGAAGCACGCTTTTAGTGCCACTCAATTAGTTTTATAAGTGTTAGGACAAAATTTTCTTAAAACTATTTTTATGGAATGTTCCTATAACTTCATTAATGTTTGATTTATACTCTCGTAACATTGAGAACTGTTATTTGTACTTGATAAATATTTGAGAAACAATTTTGTAACATTTATAGCGTTATATTTACGACAAGAACATTTGAGCTAAAAATAAAGTTAGTAGAATATTGTCAGAAACATTTCAGCATTTTAGAAACAATTCAAAATAATGTTCCCACAACCTTTTTATAACCTAAATGTGTTACCTGGGTTAAAGGTGTTTTTGTGAGGTTGACAAGTCCAGTCCCCATTCACTTTCATTATATTCTCCAAAAAAATCCAGAGTGTTTAACTGAATAAAAGGGTCTGGAATGACACGAGGGTGCAAAGGAAACAGATGAGTAAACATTTACAGGATTTTCATTTTTGTCTGAACTGTTCCTTTAACAATCACAATTTATGTATTTATTTTCACCATGATCTCAGCTGGTCAAGACTCTCATTGAACTCGCTGTCATATAAGAACCGATGCTATCGCTGCTGCTCACCAAAACAGAAACGGTTAAACGTATGGACGTAAATGGTGTGTCCGTTAGGAGGAGTGTGTGTGTGTGTGTGTGTGTGTGTGTGTGGTGTGTGTCTGTGTGTGTGTGTGTGTGTCTGTGTCTGTCTGTGTGTGTGTGTCTGTGTCTGTGTGTGTGTGTGTGTGTGTGTGTGTGTGTGTGTGTGTGTGTGCAAGTTTATGTGGTTTATGAGGACACAAATTTGTATAATGACATGGGTATGACATAGGTATTACAAGGAGAAGGTGATTTATGAGGACATTTTCAGTGTCCCCATAATTTAAAACGCTTATAAATCATACAGAGTGAGTTTTTTGGGGGGAAAATAGAAATGCACCGTCTCCTGTGAGGGCTAAGTTTAGGTGTAGGGTAGGTGTAGGGCAATAGCACATACAGCTTGTACAGTATAAAAACCATTACGCCTATGGAGAGTCCCCGTAAACCATAAAAACCAACATGTGTGTGTGTGT
>QVTF01006508.1:22500-27411 GCA_003573665.1 Oxygymnocypris stewartii
ATTGTATCATGTATTTAATTATAAGTTAAATATATTCATATTACAATATTTGTATATTCACACATTCAAATTATATATTTTTTTATATTATATTTTTATATTATAAAATTAATTTAGGGCTGCCAACATTAACTATGTATTATTTTCCTAGTTTATTTTGTTATTTGAAAATGGTACATTTGATATTTTCTCAACAGCTGGAAATGAACAGTTTATATCAGAAAGTTATTAATTATACATTCATAATATACATGTAAATAAATCAATTCAATGTTAAATTTTAGGTCTGCATTTTATTAACACTTTTTTTCTTATTGTACATTGTTCAGTGGTTGGAAATAATTGTCAAATTTTCATGGGACCAAAATGTTGTAAATGAATTACATTTATATTTTGATACATTGCAAGTGTGGATAGTGTGTGGGATTTATTATTTTTATTTTATTATAAAAAAAATGGCATTTAATTTTTCTCATCGGTTGGAAATGATTGTCCAATTTTGATCAGAAAGCTTATGAAAGCTTAATTTCTCCCCCACTGGGGTAAAAACCCTGAGTTCTGAAAGTTATGTTTTCTAATGCATGAAGCTCTTTAATCTCTTAAGATCAAGGAATTTGAGTCCTGGCCCTTTAACAAGTAAAAAAATGTGTTAGCACTTCATAATAAAGTGATCAGAGCAGAACTTTGGGGATGACGGTATGCTACAAATACAAAGCAGCCAATGAACAGATGAAAGTGAGCAGGGTGGCAAGATGAGTCCATCTGAAATCAGTCCATGATCACAGAAAAGCCCCTTCATCTCGCTCTCTTTCATTCTTCTCTCCATCCATGCTTTAAAAACAGGCGTCTGGTTGGTTAATTGTGAAGTCATCGCTCTGTATGTTGACGTGCATCATGTTTTTAGGAGCTCAGCTCCTCATCAGGTTATTGTGAGATAAAACCTTGCACACTTGTAAGACAAAACGCTGCTGAGGTGATCAAAGGCAGGATTTGCACATCAATATACACAACACGGGATGAATTAATGGGCTCCGAGGCTTGTTCTCTCTCCTCTCTCTGTATCACACATTAAAAGCCGGGCCGGGGCTGTTATTCTTGTTGCATTAGTGCACAAAGATATGTGCGTCATTAGACCGTGTGCGCTAGACTGCAAAGAGCCATCGTGAAGAGGAAAACATGCCACACATAAAACAGTCCATATCAGTGTATTTAAATCACACATCTCTGCATGCACACTTCCAAACCGGTTTCTTTAGGCATTTTGACATATTTCACATGAATGAGCCTTTTTTCAACAATTATTATTATTATGCATTTTGCCATTTTTTGCCATATAAATTCTGTAAAGCACTTATTAATAAAAAAAGGTAAAGACTTAGAATAGAATGTTTTCTATCTTTTTATTTTAGTTTATTATTTTTTAAGTATCTGAACACATAAAATCACGAAGAAGAAAAAAACATTACTGCTTTTTATTTATTATATATATATATATTTTTTTTTTTGTTGCCAAAAACAGTGATATACTTATAATTGTTTTAAGGAAAAAACAAAAATATTAAGAACTGCAATCCTGTTAATAAAATTGTAATAATTAAAAAAAGATGCAATGAATAAGTCATGATAGCACATATATAAATTTTTTTAACTCATTAAAATAATTGAATAAGAACTAAATTTTTAAAGTCAGTTTAATGTAATTTAATTTGCAATGACTTGAACAGCCGATTTGATTACTTGTTTCAGCTACTCTCTCTGGCCGTGAATGATTTTCAGCTGTTTGTTAATTGCTGATAAACTCTCATTAATTAGCTATTTGGCTATCGGTAAACATCCTCCAATATGATGTTTCAGAAGAAGATGTGATTAAAGATTACACAGTGTTTTATTCTCTGGAATAATATGCACAATGTTCACAGTAACAGGAGGGTACGGTAAGAAGTAGAATAACTATTGTTGAAACATAGACCCTTAGAACAGCTACGGATTATAAATTGAAGTCGAAGAGGAATGTGATTTACAAGCCCGGCCTGTACTTTTCAGAATAACAATATGCCCTCGTCCCTTATTATCTCCTCCCAGGCCATCCGCAGTGTTTGAATTTAAAAAAGAAACATTTGTGAAAGCTTTGAAAAGTCTAGACAATTCCCACTCTTGATTTCCTGCCGCCATCAGCCATTTAAACAGAAAAGAGACGCTGCTGTTGAACCCCAGAGCCAACACACCCGAAGCCTTTGTCCCCTAAAGCACCGGAGTCACATGACCCTCAGTGTCCAGTCATTTCAATAGGTGTGAGTCCTGTGACCTTTACAGTGAGGGCCATTCAGATAAACCGCCTCCGAACGCAACGATCCTTCATGAACAAATAAAACAGCCTTGTGAAATACAATCGTGCTTCGTAGTTTTGAATATACACATCACATTTGAAATGCATATTTTTTAATAATGATGAATTAAAAGGCCATTTGAGAGGCTTAATGAGAGACACTTTCATGACTGTGAGTTTTAAGACACTTCAGTACTTTGTAATGTCAAATTAAGTTACCTTCAACAATAATTTGTTATAGAATTAATAATATATGTAAAAACGTCACTGTTTTTGGCTAGAAATATACACTTGTGTGTGTGTGTGTGTGTGAGTGTGTGGTGTGTGTGGTGTGGTGGTGTGGTGGGTGGTGTGTGGTGTGGGTGTGTGGTGTGTGGTGTGTGTGGTGTGTGGTGTGTGTGTGTGTGTGTGGTGTGTGGGTGTGGGTGGTGTGTGGGTGTTGTGTGGTGTGGTGTGTGTGTGTGGTGTGTGTGGTGTGTGTGTGTGTGTGTGGGTGTGTGTGTGTGTGTGTGGTGTGTGGTGGTGTGGGTGTGTGTGTGTGGTGTGGTGTGTGTACATATATAGATACAAATATATAACAAATTATTAGTGTAGATATATAAATGACACTTTTGAAGCAGAGAAATATAGAAATAAAATATATAAACATATACTAATATATATTATAAACATATCACATATATACTTATTCATTATTTTAGATCTACATTTATTTGCCTAAAATGGTGATGTACTCTATAATTTTAAGGTAGAGAAAATTTATTTAAACAAAGTTTCTTAACACAAAGCATACATCATAATATCAAATTAAAAGTTTTACCTAGAAATGCATTTTAAATCATTATATTTAGTATGTTTTGTGCATTAAAGAAATGCACTTATTTGTGTGTTGTCGAACATACTGAACAACATTATAAAGAACTAGATTATAATTTGTAACTGTAGTTTGTTATTCAATATTACATCAATAGAAATGACGTTAAAGTATATTTTAGTTTACTATAGATAATTGTCAGTGCATTATGCATTACATATAAAGACATGATAAGTGGGTCAGAAAAGTACTCTTAATTTTATGTACATTTGAACTAACACATTTGCATTAAATTGCAAATGCAATAAAGTTTATGAAAACGTAACACTTAGATGTACAGTATAAACATATGCTAAAGTGTCCGAGGTGTTGTTTATGGAGGAGGTAGCGAGTGCAACAGGTGCACGCTATAACTGTGGCACACATAAGTGATTGGTTAATGATAAGAGCGTTTACTGGCTCTGCACCTCACCGTACAGAAGCAAGCGTTTGTCCAGGCACCTGCTGCTTGTGTTGTGTTCTGCTTCAGGCCTGCAGCGTCAGCTGTTCACATCAGCAAGTGCTGGAGTCTGTCAGATACCAGATACCACACATTCAAACCGTCCCGCTACTGAGCCTAGAACACAGATCCAGTCTGTCAGATACCAGATACCAGAATGACAGGACACGCTATTGAGCCCAGAACACAGATCCGCTTTCAGCCTTTCTCTCATGTGTCCGAAACGTGTCTGTAAGACTCTGTTAAGCGCTTCAGGTTAACACGATGCACAGGTCACGTTCGCAAATCATGCACACAGACGTGCTAAGTTGAATAAACGGCGATGTGCAGATTTGAACGTCGCAAATTGACGATGTTTTCTCCCCAAGAAATTGATACAGAGCTAAGATGAGCTTAATTTGTCTCTCTTCTCATGCCGGCGCGTTGAGCCAAGTCACACATTTTCACATCCACAGTTAATTTGTTGAATAACAGACTGTGATGAATAGCCTGTTGACACAAAACACACACACGCCGAGCTGGACGGGAAACCAGACGTGTGTTTTCTAGACATCTGGTGAACGAGGCAACTTTTGCGCTTCAGGGGAAAAAAGTGTTTAGTATTATTCTTTTGCATTTTCTCCTCTAGGCAAGGGGTTGGCCTTGTGCCATACACTTTCACAAAGCGATCAGGATTGTCTTAAGCAATTGGTGAATCAAAACACCGGAGGCTGAAAAGGGAAATGAAAAGCTTAAGTTATCAGCGTTCCTCTGTAGGTTTAGCACAGTCACCGTCGGCATCAAATAGCATGCTCTCAGTAATTATTGATATGAAGTTTCAGTACACTGTAGACATCATGATTATTACTGAAATGTAGTCTCAAGCAAGCACCCATCGCCGGTCGGTGAAATGTTCATGATACATCTTACGTAAGAAAGCAGAAATACGCTGGGCATGTGAACAACAGCAGGTGCAAACTGAAACTGTACAACTGACTCACAAGGTCAGTCAAACGGTCAGACCGAGCCAAGGATTTGTCCTCAAACCACTCTATAATACCAAATGAGCTGTAGTAGTGTTGTAGACCACATACTATACATGCAATTCACTGCAGGTTTCAGCTGAACACTAGTGGCATTCATTTTCATAGAGATCATATCTATGAGCAAACACACTTTACTGTAGTCCATGATTATAAACTAATAGTTGATGTGTGCCCCACATATACAGCTCCTTATGCTTTGTCTTTTCTGAGATAGTAAACTGCTCGGTAGCACACCCGGTGCAGTATT
>QVTF01006509.1:0-27324 GCA_003573665.1 Oxygymnocypris stewartii
TTCTCCGTTTGAACGTTCTCAACATGATCGATTTACAAGAGCTACATCAGACAAATGAACCAAAAGCGGAACGAATCCGTGCTACTCGTTTGGGCTACAGACCGTTTATCTGCTCGGACCGGAGCCGCGGGCTGCTCTCGATCACGCGACACCGTTATACACAGCGCTGGGAGATACAGTGAAGAAAGTAGAATCAATAACATCTCTGTCAGATCTTGTGAGAAGCATTCAAATTCTGTTAAAGCTACAGACATCAGAACAAACGCCACTGACGTGGAAACCAGGAGAAACATTGTTCAATAAACACATCTCCACCATTCACCATGGATTTAACATAACTACAGGAACAACTTGTGGCAGAAATGGTCTAAATGTTTTCGAGTGTTTTTAAATGCTTCACACAACTTTTCCCAGCACTTCAAAGCTTTAAGTATTTGCCTACCTAATTTGAAAGTTATTTTTAATGTGATGACATTTGTTCATCCTTCATATGTGGCCTCCATTTATAAAAACTAAAAGTTTAATAATGTAGGAATGTAAACACTTAAAATAAAAAGGACATCAAATTACCACTATATGGCTGCAGAGACGTATTAGCTTGTAGGCTTATTAGCCATTTCCACTCCATATATATATATATACATAAATATATATATTAATTTATTTATCAAATTATATTTAGACACTATGGATGACAGTAATAAAAGTTCATTGTATCTGCATATCAACTACCCAGACAGCACAAGTACATCTGTAAGACGTCTGCTAAAGATCTATATTTTGAGAAAAGCCGCAGCAAAATCAGTCATTTTAGGCCGCAACAATCAGAAAAATTCCCGCGAAATCCTGGAGGGACTGACTTTCCGTCTTTGACGACATGTAAAAAACTGCTCATACCGCAGGAACGGTATAATGAAACATTTTTGTGGTTTTGAAACCGTGACTTTTTCAAACCGCAGTATACCTTGAAACCGGTTATCGTCCCATGCCTAAGTGCAACGCTGATAGATGTCCCTTTAGAAAATACACTAAATATGCGTTCTGTGTGAATGGCTTGATTCCAGTTTTGCCATAAACAACATAATCTCCGCATTGATGTTCTCTTTTTCCGCAGTATTTTGAATGAACAACATATGCAATGGGTTCAACTGGACTTATTTTTTTTATTCGATGAATATTCGAAGACCCACCAGTCTCATCATACTCTGACAATGAGCATAAAAAGGTGACTGAGGAGTGTGTCGCTCTCAGATTGTTTGGCAACTAGCTTCACTTTTTCATTGAGCTTGCGGTGCAAATAATTACCCAATCAAACTATCCTGGGGCTTGAATGAATGTGGGCTGGACCAGTGGCGTCTCTCCATCACTGATGTCAGGACACAGGTATGCATGTGAGCAGACAAAGGGAACCGTTTCCCCCTCAGCAGACCACGATCCAGTTTCTCCGCATTATTTGTGTGTGTGTGTGTGTGTCGGATCGTCTCCATCTCTCTTCCTAATCAAACTCTAAATGAAAGACTCTGGTTGCACTCATCGTATGGTTTTACACAACTCTTGTTTTCTATGAGTTCGGGACTTTCATCTTCTGTGGGATTTATATTTTTTGGTTGAAACACTAGGAAACATGTTTCCCTCCAAGTAGGGCAGGTATGAACCTAGGGCTGTATAATATTCTGTAACCAGAATGAAACTGGAAAAAGGTCGTGGTAGCACAACTGATGAACAGCACCTAAATTTAGGTTTGATTTTTTTGCTAGATGACAAAGAAAAGTTTGAAAGAACTATGGGCTTAAGAAAAAACTACTAAAAAGACATTGTAATATAAATTGTAATATTTATTTTATCAGGACAAAACAATGAATATGACTTGATTTCTCAAAACATCTCACCAATCTTCTTTCTGACATAGTCGTGAACATTTATCTACTGACAAAAACGCACTGACTCAGTTTTTCTCCTCCACACCCAACAAAAAGACACACTGGTCACATTTCAATGACTGCGTCTCGTTCACTAGACAACTGTGGCGTCCATCTCCATAACAACATAACACAGAATAAAAGACAGTTCTCCGTTACAGTCTACAATCATCTCTGAAGAACAAGGAAGATATTTACAAGCCAACAGACTTCCCAACATTACCAACTAATAAGCACTGCCCTCTATATGCTCCTATTACGTCTTGTTCATTACTTCTGAGGATTTATTGTAGATCCACAGAGTAAGGTGCATGCTAATGCATGTAGTGCAGAAAACACCAGCACGCATGTTAAATATTAAATAAACTTGCCCTTCCTCACCAGATAAAATGGACTAAACCGCCCATCAAAGAAAAATAAAAGTCCAACGCTTCACTGAATTCAGATCATCTCAAACACTTTTCAGGGCTTGACAAGAAAAAGAGAACTTGACTTTCCGAGTTGTTCCCAAATTATGGATGGGAAAGAATTAGTAAAACATGCACAGGTTTTAACAAAAAGAAACAAATGTGACTTCATTTGGCGTGAAAGATTATACATACTGTACGTTCAATGAGGTTAGGAAAGAAGGGGCTTTTGTAAAGGTAAAAAGTGTCCCAGAAATCAATTTAAGGTGGCAATTATCCCCAATATGCTGATTTGAACATTAAACACTGATGAGAAAATTGCTTAAGAAATAATTACATTTACATCACAAAATAAAATAAAAGCCTTAATGTCGAGCCCTGCATACATGTATGACCATGTTAGTCTAGAGCACCAGTTTACAAAATAAACCATAATAACAGGTCAAAGTCAAGTTTCAAACATTACAAGATCTTTTTAAAGACATGCATAAATAAAATGAATACTTTATGTCATACAAAACAAACCCATACACCCTTAAAAAACTAAACAACAGTATTCTTTTACTTTATTAAACAGGCTGCGATTCACCTGCAAACAAGTGTAACTCAAAGTTTTATTCAATATAGGCTATATATATGCATTGAAATTGTTTTATGTATCATTATATCAATACAAACGAATTAGGGGCCCATCAATTTTGCTGATACAATTATAGTTTAAAGAAAGGCAACAAAAAAGGTTATTGCACTGATACCGGTAAGATCTATGAATTAGATGTGTTAAACACTGTTCTTATTTCTTCTCTCCTGTGATGGGAAGGGGATAAAGGCAGACACAGATGGATCTCTTTTAGTGATTTTGTTAAACTCTTGACAGCAGCGTGTGGACTCGCCCCGAACAACGTCCGGCCATGCATGTGCCAAACATCCCGGATGAGTTTAAATTAAATAATGCCAGTCCATTTTTGAGACTAGTATGATTTCATCTTTGATCCATATGAGTCATTAAAACACCATGCCGTGGAATAAACACGCTCATAGATTCAACACACACACACACACACGCACACACACACACGCGCGCGCACACACACACACATGCACACGCACGCACACACACGCACGCACGCGCGCGCACACACGCGCACACACACACACACACACACACTCACACACACACACACACACACGCGCACACACACACACTGTGTGTCTTTTTCCAGAGGATCCCCAGTGAATTCCCTCCTCAGTTGGACTGTCATTGGTCGTCTCGCCCCCATCCTGCCCTGCCATCAACTGAAGAGCTGGAAGAACGGCTATTCACTGACCATCTATCAAACAGCCTAAACAGAGGGCTGTAATTTAATTAGCTGCCAGCCAATTGCATTTCTTGGCTAAAAATACAGCCTGCCAGCAGATGACGTAATGCTGGAACGAAACGATCCATGCTAAGTAATAGGACGCATTTAACTGTACTGCAGAGAGACGCATGGACACACAGACATATGTGAAAACGCCCTGCAGATCACAAAAGCACTTCCTGTGCCGTGATCCCAATCAAAATCAGTGTTACGCTGCTGTAAGAAGCGTAATGACATTAATTTCATTAATGACAATAAACTACATTTGTGAATGGCACAATACACTACACTTAAATAAACAATGAATGCACCCCTTGAATGTGAAGTACAGTAAAACAGGACAACAGGAGTTTTGTTATATTAACAGTGTAAACATGAAACTTGGGATCATATTATGATTAAATGTTAATAAATTACGTGTCTCAGCAATGATAAATCTTTGAGTTTAAAGCAGCTCTGACAGAAAGGCTGCGTGTGCCGCTGAAAGAGATGTGCTGTTTTTTACTCCTGTAATACAATTAAATGTGAATATCACACATTTTCTGCCCCAATACCATAGTGCAGTGAGTGTTACTACAGTAAATCCATGGTAAATAATGGTGATGTGTAGATTGAAAAGCCTTCTGACTGTCTCATTGCACACAGTGTTTCTCCCGTTCGGCTTGTGTTCAAGTGTTTCACACTGACTGGATCTCACAGCGCTGCTTAGTGTTCACGAGACCGAGTAAACACATCTGCTCCAGTGAGCTCTCGCCGCGCGGCAGTCTGAACTGTGATCCGAGCGGATAAACTATCCATGTGATGTGATTCAAATGAGTCGCGCGCTTTTGCAACATAAACATTATATCGAACATTTATCAAACTCTTCAAATCGTTTTATTGGGGAAAATTATTTTGCGATAATTATCGTTATTGAATTATCGCCCAGCCCTATGTACCGTAAATCAGCCAAAAAATACCAAAATATGAATTTTTGCTCAGATTTCCCAGCTCTACTTTGAAGAAACGTGCATTTGGTAATATTTAGCTCGATGTGTACTCTTGTGGCCTCAGAGAAGCCAAAAGCTTTTTTCCCCTAACTGAATTTATGCCTTTTAACTTTGGATATAATTTGAAATGTGATAATATTTTAATTTAGTTTTTCAGCCAAACTTAATAATTATTCGGCTTATAGCATGGTGTATTTTTATTTGTTTTGTAAATAAAAGTTCTAGCCTATGTTTAATATAAATGAGTTTTGTTGTTGTCCATTCAAATAAATGATGCCGGATTGCCTCTAATTCGAAAGGAAAGCCACCCCCCCCCCCCCCCATTGCATAATGGAGAAGCACAAATAATTAAGCCATTTACGTAAAGCAGTCTTTGACAAACATTGTAGAGTACTCAAATCCCATAATGTACATTTTCATACATGATGCTGAAATCTTTTGATTATAAAACCAGCCTTGAAAGCAGGCGTAGAGTCGTTTCCCTTCCCAGAGGGCTTCAGTGTAAGCAAGCAAGTCTAAAACATTAAATCACAGCTAGATTTGATCAATACAACAGGAAAGCGCTGTGCTGGGTAGGGCTGCTTCTTACACTAACTACTTCCTGTATCATAGATTAGACAACTACAGAGCCTTGAAGACCAACAGAGCTGCTCAAATACATAAGCTGCATTCAGCTTTCAACAAAAAAAAAAATATATGAGCACGTAAACAAATACATTTGCCCTGTACCTTTGACATTAACATCATCCTCATTTGCTAAAATTCGCTAAAATGAATCAAAGTTAGCAACAGGGCCAACATTCATTCATATATATATATATACACACACACACATATTAGTGCTGTCAAAATTAACGTGTTAACGCAAGGGATTCATTTCTTCAGTTTAATGCATAAAAATGATTTAACTCCATTAACGCGGGGGCGGGGCTAGGGTTGGCCACCCCACTCATAGCTGCTACTTCTGTCTCTTTTTTCCTTGACAAGGAGTGCATTTATTCAGTCGCAGCAAGTCTTTACGACCACATCAAACTGGAGACTTTACAGACGCACGTCACACGCTTCCACTTCACTTCAGCGCCAGGCACGAGACAAACGGGCGCGGAAACAGTCCTGTGCTCATAGCACGCGCTCTTGCACGGACAGATGCACCACCACGCACTGTAGCCTTTATCATTTCATATCAAAGCGCGACATAAACTACATGCATGCAATGTCGTGGTCAGTTGAGGCATGAAGTTGCCAAAAAGGCGATCAAAGCTGCTTCATAGCTTTATGGCATGTAATATGTTGTATATGAGTTACATTAAAAACATGTCTCTGAAATGGTTTTCAAAACTGTCCCAGAGCAGCCCGCACTGTCTCCCTCATCTAACAACACACCCGATTCAAGGGAAAATATGATGTGTGTCAGATCCACGTCACGTTCAGCAGCGACAGCTCTGAAAACAACCTAATAACCAGCTGCTGTGATGTCTGTTCATCACAGAAAAAATAATACATCTATAACTTTTATAGCTTCAAGCATTTATCTGTATTTAGTTTAGAGTTTAGTGTTTGATAAATGCATTCAATTTCTGTATATTTCTGCTGAGGGGCACAGATAGCTAAATATTACATTTATTATAATGGGTTTATGTTAAGATTGTTTAAGTTATTTTTAAAGTCCAGTAACTGTTCAAATTGATAACTCTTAATTATAATGTAATGCTAAGTGGCTACAGTCAATGGTTAAATATTAGGGTATTAGATCACTCTGATAGGGAAATTGTTATTAATTGGTATCAGTAATACTGGCCTTCAGTCATAGAAAACATGACATTAAACAAACATTAAAAATATACTGTCTTTATGTTGTTTGTACATTAATTTGAAGATCGAATGTGAAATTATTGCAATATACAATTTTTTTTAAAACTTTAATGTTAGGTGGGATTAATCGCGATTAATTTCAGATTCAATGTGCAATTAATTAGTTAATCAATCAGGACCCTATAAAATTACTTACATTTTTTCCCAAATACCATTTTACAATGTACATTGTTTCTGGATTTCATTGTTATGGTTAAATAATAAAACAGCATGTCTATTGAAATAATGAAAATGTATGACTTTATTAGTTTCAGAAATATTTGTTAGGGCCCTATGAAATGACTTTTCCCGCACATTTGTATATTGAGTATATTAAGGAATAACATGCATAACAGCCCTGGTTTTTCATTCATTTAACATTTGTGCAATGCCAAGCGGGTTACATTTATATTGTCTATATTTTAATTATATAAAAAAATAATTGTATTACTATAATACTATATCAAATCAAATTACATTTATAATGAATCTAAATTCAATTATATACATTTTATATTCATTCATACTGTATAATATTATATTACCTATATTATATAATATTAGATTAGATTTTTCTGGGCTCCTTTGAATCAAAAGTGGACCAAGATGAAAGCGGAACAAAGTCAAATTATTTTAAATTATAATTAAATTATTTAATTTTAATATAATTTTAAATTAAATTATTTAAATATATACATTTAAAAAAAGTATTATGCTTACAATATATATGACATTAATAAAACAAACAATTAATCTCCATTAGACCATTAAGTTATTTGTGATTATTTGTATGACTATTTCAGGATTATCATCAGCACACATTTCATTTTTTTTTTAAATGGTGCCCAGTTCTAGCAGGACATCCACAAATCTCTTTATTCGAGGAAGGAAAGGGGAGGAAATCATGAGCATTTCCTTGCGGTCTCCACATTCCTCTCGCTGTAGCTCTGTCATGATCATCACATCAGGACTATTCTTTACTTTACCAGGATAAACTTTTAGGGAAAACTATACTGAATTTAGCCAGTTAATGCTCCCTGAACAATAAAAAACATCGGGAAAAAACAGCATTATGACAAAACCGCTAAGTATCAAACCAATGAAAGAATCTGTGCGCAGCAGAAAACATCAGGATGACAGCAACATCCAGGGAACAAGCCAAACGTCTGATGTCATTTCCTGTTTGTCAGAAGACCTCCACGTCACAAAACTGGGCTCGGCATGCATTAAAACCCCACCTACAACCCTTCTGCCTATAGTGGAGTGCGTATCATAATTTCCCTCCTTCATGACTAACCAAGTGTCTGGAACAAATGATGGTTTGGTCAAGAGACCTTCTCGACCTTCCCAATGATGTCATTTAGAGCTGGCTTACTTTTTAGGGTTTCCGTTTCTAATAATACACGCTCCCTTCGCCAGTAGTGAGGGATGGCATGCGTGTGTTTCTTCACTGCCTTAAGAGGGCAGGGTTTCTTTTGGCCAGCACTCACATTATGACACACTGCAGATTCTTACACTATTATAGACTCGCAGCGTTTGCCACAGAGTCTGTACAAAATGTGCCCAGCTTCATTTATGATGTCTCCACTTACTCACAAGAAATATTATGATTTGAACAGCACTGAAAGGACAAGGAATGAAGGCCCTGCCTCTTGAGGAGGAGATGCTACCTTACTCTCTCGAACATGACTTTGAGTTTTATATGATGGAGAGAAACTATCATTTTCAATATCAAGTACAGGTGGGTTGTGTGTGAATGACCAGCTGCTGTTGTGCCAGTTTCAGAACACATATTAAATGGGTTCAGCAGCCTTTACCAAGATCAAGACTTTTAAAGACCTTTTTAGATCAATGAAAGATACGATGTGTGAAACACGGTATGTGACCCTGGACCACAAAAACAGTCTTAAGTGTACATTTTTCGAAATTGAGTTTTATACATCATCTGAAATCTGAATAAATAAGCTTTTCATTGATGTATGGTTTTGTTAGGATGAGCTGAGATACAACTATCTGAAAATCTGGAATCTGAGGAAGCAAAAAAATCTAAATATTGAGAAAATCATCTTTAAAGTTGTTCAAATGAATTCTTAGCAATGCATATTATTAATCAAAAATGACTTTTTGATATATTTATGGTAGTAAATTTACAAAATATCTTCATGGAACATGATCTTTACTTAATATCTAATGATTTTTGGCATACAATAAAAATGTATAATTTTGACCCATACAGTGTATTTTTGGCTGTTGCTATAAATATAATCCAGCGACTAAAGGATGGTTTTGTGCTCCAGGGTCACATATAGCAATGTCTAAATGTCTAGGGAGCACACAATGTACTATTATAAAATATTATTATAATTTGTATTCATATTTTGAATGAGTTTGTGTCATTTTAGCTCAACTTTTAGTAATTATGTTGCTTTTTTGTCATTTTATATTTGTATTAATAATAAATAATAATTGTATAAATAAGTTTGAGTTATTTTAGTATATCAAGCTAAACTAAATGAAAAAGAGGAATGTTACTTTGGCAAGTAGATGAAATAAATGTGTTTATTTCTAATTTATTTGATTTTGGTTCAAATGCATTTTATTTTAAGCAACAAACTTTTATTATTTAGTTTATTTAGTTGACTATAGTAACCCTATTTTCAACATTATGTTTTACTTAACTGCTTAACTAGAATATGTAAATAAATTTCACTATATCTTCTGATGCAAAAAAATTTGTTTTTAATGCCTTTTTTGTCCCCGGTAAAATATATACAAATTAAAAAAAGACACAGAGGCAAAAAGTCTTGTTTTCTAAATGAAATAAAATTATGAATACATGAACAAATATCTGCCAAAAGGCTCAGAGAAACGAGACTTAAGTCAAAGTAGAAAAGTGTTGTCATGCCCCACTGACATATTTATTCTTGTTTAAGCATAAACTCCCTAAATTGTGTTCACTTTCAAGGGACGTTTAGATTGGGAAATGACACAAAAATACTGAGGAAGATTTATTTTTCAGTGCATGCAACATTTAATGCCATGACTATGATTAAGACTTTCCTAAAATGACACTCAGTCAACACAAATGCGTGCTTTAGAAACATGGGATGTAAACACTTGTCTTAAGAATATAATTTCTCATTTATTTGTATTATTATTCATTATTTATATTAATAAAGTAATTTAAATTGCTGAAATGTCAACATTAAACATATGGTCAGACTAACTCAACTATCATGTGGTTCAATTCCCAGGAAACACACATACTGACAAAACTAAATGTATAGCCTGAATGTACAGTAAGTCACTTTGGATAAAAGCGTCTGCTAAATGCAAATGTAAAAGTTATCAGTCTCAATGTTGACACTTGACTCTCTTATCTGTGGAGTCTAAATGAGGCAGCGCAGCAGGTACGATTCCAGCCGAATCAAATCAACGTGAAACTGAGGTATATACTCTTCCTGGCAGAACCCAAGGTGTTGGGTCAAATATAAAAGCCGTCAAGGCCCCTGACCATCAATTATTAAACAGAATCTGCAGAAACGCTGCTTCAGGAAACGAGCGCTGTAATCAATGACAGAGTGCTTTCCTGGCATTTCCATTTATTCCATTAGAACATCTAACGCCTTTCGATACAGGACGGAGAAGAGATGAACATTGGATGAGATGAATCCGTTTGCCACTATAAAGGGTCTTTTGTGGAACGGAACGGTTCCACGGATGTTAAAGGTTCCTCATGGAACCATCGATGCCGACCTTTATTCTTAAGAGTACCGAGAACATAAGAGGAGTCAGATGTGTTTAATTACAAATCTCTGTTCATTGCTGTTTAGATTTCCCTGAAAGTTGTGCTGATAATTTGGTTTACCTTTCCCAAAAATATTAGAAAAAAATAAAGAAAACCATAAGATGAAAATCAACGTAAAGAATGACAAAAGGTTGCCTTCTGGAATATAGGACTCAGGACTTCTCTTATTAGGGCCTTATTAATTTTCCCCAAATACCGTGTTTTTATTCAGTTTTTTTCCGTTGAATTTTTTCTCCTTTTTAATGGATAAATTAAATTGTATTAATCAAAAAGCATGCCTAATTAATTAAAATCATGAAACGTATACAATTGAACATTAATGTATTAAAAGTGTAATAAAAATGACATGTTTAGGGCCGTATGAAATGTTTTTCTTGACTATCAAATGACTAATTAAATGTAAAATAAACCAGCATAGTCTTCACTGTAAGAATTAAACTTCCTTTGTTTCTTATTAAAGCTACAAAAGACCTTCTGTGAAGAGCAGTGAGTGCTTTTGTCTGTCTTTTGTTGTTTGATTAATATCAAGCACACAGTCAATATAGTGCACTGTCTCTTTAAGAGCAGCACGGATCCTATTTACTGTTACACTCGTATTTTCAGTCTCATCTGTCTACATTCATTTATTACATAATCGACGAGAATTTATGTGAATAATCATTAAGCACCGCATTTTGACACACTTTTGCGTGTATTTGAGCGTTTAGGCACATATGTTCAGCTAAAAGATGACTTTATAATCCGTTCTCTGCTCCGTCTCTGAGCGCAAGCTCTCTTTCGTGCTTTAAAAACATTAATAAATCTAACCAACTTTAATAACTCGAGCACGTCCCATTTTACAAAAGTCACGTTACATGATTTTACTGATTTGCATGGGAAAATGTGCTTTTATGGAGAAGTGAATGCGCACCGCTGGAAAGGGGGCGGAATGGGGCGCAATAACTGTCTTATCTCGATTATTGTATTTTCATAATCAAACTGAATTTCGATTAATTGCACAGCCCTAATTTAACACACATTCTAAGTGATCCTGAGATGATCGGAGTACATTTGGAGAGTCTGAAAAGCGCTCGGCAGCACAAATGAACTGGACAGAGCAGCAGTTTGTTCTATTGCGTTACTTTAAGGAGACTGTGTTGATATTACTAAACGGTAGGGCTGTCAAATTGGCTGAAAACTAATATGATCAAAATTAGAATTATATTAGAATTTAAAAGGCATAAATTCAGTTAGGAAAAAAAGCTTTTGGCTTCTCTCCTGAGGCCACAAGAGTACACATCGAGCTAAATATGACCAAATGCACGTTTCTTCAAAGTAGAGCTGGGAAATCTCTGTATTTTTTGGCTGATTTTTGGTATACAGTATGTATATCTCGGTATTTTGTATTTTGATTAAACAAATAAAGTGAATGTAGGCATATATAATGTGCAAAAAGGGTTAAATTCACATAACATTGTAACATTGCGATCTAAAAACAAAAATAATGCTTTTAAAGCAAAGTTAAATTTACTAAACTAAAAAATGAGAATTATAAATAAATAAAAAATCACAGACTAGGCTAATTGAGTAAAAAGGCTATTTTGATTACCCCATTACAGCCACTGCTATCATACAAATACACTTAATTGTAGGTTTAAAATGTCCAACTACAAACATTTCAGCAAAATGTATATTTGAGTTATTATTGCGCTCATATTTCATTGTGCTCGTTCAGAACCAAGTCTGTGAAGTTTAACGGAGAATCACAGAAGCTCGTGCACGTCTGCAGCAAAATGGAAATATTTCCATGGCAAGAGAGGTACAAAGCTTTGTTAATAAGAGAAATAATTAGTTAGCAGGCAAATGTAACATCGCGACCATGCTTTTTGATTTGTGCCGAGCGCATACATTTAAATCAAGCCAAATGCGGCTTTGTTCTGTTTTTACGAATTTAATATCATTTATTGTTTCTTTTCCCAAATCCTCACTCTCTTACCCTCTAGATTCACAGGTTTATTTTATTGTTGTTCACTTTTAATCACTGTTTTCACATCTCTTACTGTGGTAAACGTGTGTGGGGGAATTAAATATTCGTGGCCATGAATTAAGAATTCGTTACTATGACTTAAATTGTTCCCGCATTTAAGTTAAATTGTGGGTTTTCTAGGGAACAAATTAATGAAACATGGACAGCTGCCACAAATGAATATGTCGTAGGAACGAATTAACAAGTTGTAGGAATGAATATCCTATATCTGTCCTGCTCGCGTCCGCAGCCCTGTCAAAGTGAAGTGCCCGAGATGCTACAATTATCTAGGGACATTATAATTGAACATGACTTATTACTACATTTCAATACAAAAGAACTTTGTACTGTATCTGTTTTTTATTAAAAGCATAGTTTGTACATAAGTAAATTATTTTCTTGTAAGAAGGATAATTCTTCACCGTCACTCACAGCCGTTTACACATGCTGCTTAATCGACCATCGATAGCTTTTATCGATTATATCTCTAATCAACAATTAATCGATCGTCGATTAATCATTGACATCCCTACTAAACAGCAATATTTCATTTCAAAGGCCAACATGAGACGCATTTGGCTGGCTCGGTTGAGGTTTGTATATACACTCAGTTCCAAAGAACAGCGAAGACCAAACAACAGACTTCTGTACTTTATAAATGAAAAGGATGAGCAGGACAGGCATATCATTTCAAGGGAACAGAAAGGATTTCATGACACAGAAAGGTCATGAACACCAGAGGCGTATGGCATCTTTGTCTTCATAAAGCAGGACAGACAGGTCGAGCACACAAGGGTAAAATGAAAGTCTTAAAAACAAGAGTCATTCGACCCCTTCCCACCAATCACAGAGCTCACGAAAACACGTGACGACGGTCACTTGAGAACGATTTGAAGGCGACTGTTCTTAAATATGCAATATTAGAGCAGGATTCAAATTAAATTAGTGACAAACAGCTCAAGAGAAAAACAAACAGCTCATTTTAAACTGCAATAGTCTAATTGAGTCCGTTAACCCCGTCATGATCAAAATAATTCCCTCAATATGATGAAAGGTTCACTCTATCCTCTACTTCAGATTACACAATATGTCAAGAGAAAATAAACACGTGCACATTATCTGTATGTATTTGGCATCCAAGAACCCGCTGATCTGTTTAACCCTGTAAAGCCCGACTTTTGAAATAACAATCAGAACATAACACATTTTTATTGAAACTTTAATTTGCATGTGTTTTTTGTTGAGTATCATATTTGATCATCAGGATTTATAGCTCATATACTCTGATATAGTAAGAAAACAGAGGGGAAAAAACAGCTACATTTTATTCAGAGACTCAAACTGAGCAAAATCATGACATTTGCTGCAGATGCTGATATTTATATTATGAAATTATGATGCTTGCAAAGCAAATCATTATAACAGTATACCAGATACTGACATAAGATTACATAGACCTAAATATCAGTCGTCTCAATATCTGCAATAATTCAGAAATCAACAAATAAACATTCCTCAAAAGATCCTGATGATCAGATTTGAGACTAAAACATGATTGATGGAGAATCAAGTAAAGCTGAGCTGCTTCAGTAAGTGTTCATCTGGAAATATGACTGCAGTTATTCTGACGTTTACTTGATCAAAATCAGTCCAGATTTGACAGAAAAAGACACGAGAAGACGTTTCTACAATTACACTAAAAGAGCTTTTACTGGATACACAACTAAACTATCGATCAGAGACAGAAGACATGCAGCAGATTGAGAGTGAAACAGGTTTAACAGCAACATTGTGATTATGTTAATCATTTAGAGGCTTAAATGTTTAATTCGGAGTATCAAATAAGAAAGAGTAGTATTTATAGGGTTAATGAACCATCAGACAAAAATAGTACTCATATCCGGATCCAGAACCATTTTGAAAAGGGTCAAAAGTGAGCAGAGAGTTAAATGGAGCAAAGAGTACAGCACTCCTAATGAAATCAGAACCAGAAAGAGCTTTATTGCCAAGTGTGCTCACACACACACACACACACACACACACACACACACACACACACACACAATGGCAGCTGAAGGCTAAATATATAATAAAGAAACACAAAGGTGCTGAAAGGTGAGTAGAAATGTGTGAACCATAGGAGATTTTACTGACCAATAGCACAGCAAACTCTGATGCTGGGACTGGTTTTTATATCCCATAATGTGTCGTCTTATGCATATTATCTATCTAGTGTTTGGCTTCGCAAGAGCTGTGCTGCTGTTGGTTTCATGAGCCAACAGACAACCTTTCTCAACAGCAAAAGACAGTAGCAAAGCGTAGAGGAACACAAGAACATTTTTCTCAAGCAGCATGCATGAAGAAATGATGTTTGAACATCTCTCTCTCTCTCTCTGAGGGGTTAATAGCTAACATGTGCTTTAAACTAGCACAAGCTCTCTCCCATAGCACCACTACACATTCCTGAAGAGTTTGCAGGGTTAATGCATGGGTAACTAGACCCTGAATGAGTTCTCTCACATATCTACCCTCAAACAAAGCTGTTTTTTACATCGGTGCTCAAAGATGAAGCCGCAGGAGGTCCCGGCGAGCCAGTCACCAGCAACGGAGAAAACAACAGATGCCACAGCTGAGAGTTCACAGCAACACGTAAGTGCCGACTGCATTTAAGGACTCGATTTATCCCAGTGTTTCACAAACAACATCCAGAAAAATGTAGCTGCTAATACAGCAAGGCAGAATCAGTAGACATGTGTTCTCCATCTTCATGGAGTGGGAAGAGCACGGAAACAAAGGCTGATTTGTTCTGTAGCTCTAAAAAACAAGGATGAACTGCAGACTATAGTACATGCAATATCATCCCAAAGCCTCGTTTCTAACCAAAATACATTGGTCGCTATCGCTGACACAAACACAATCATTTAAAAATACAAGGGAATAATTAGCAATCAACCATTAACGGATGCAACATTTAGAGAGCGGGGTGGTTGATAAAAAACAACACATAGCCCGTTTACACCAAGCAAATAACAATATTAGCATCCACACCAACATATGATACCGTTCTGCTTATTATAAGTGCAAGATGAAGTTCTGTCGTGAAATATTAAAACATTATAGTTATACTTAACACCCTCGGTGTGAGCCTTAACGATACAATGTAATGTCAGTTATCCACTGCATTATTTATGGCAAATTCTAAATTTTACAAAACAATATGCACTTATCATAGATATATATTGGTTTATTATTATAAATAATGAAAGAAAACCAGCTACAGAGCAGCAGGGATCAATAGCTTCACATTAACTTTATGCTGGACGTCTGAATTCAGCGTATGATGAATTATAGTTGAATCTGTGAACTATAATTCAGTTTCCAGTGAACAATCATGCGTAAGCCGACCATGAGTCAACGAAAGTGCAGTAAGCGTGAGCGTCTGAGACTGCAGACTCATCCTGAAGAGTGGAAACTGTATATACGCACCGAGTTTCTCCACCAGTTTGAGCATCACACCGCCGATGTGGATTTCCCCGGTGACTCTGAGAGACACGTCCCTGTTGAGGTCAGTGACGTGCATCTTCAGCTCCCAGGTCCCGTCTGCGTAGCAGCCATCCGGCATCCGTATACCGTCCAACGCCATCCTTTAGAAACAGCGTCAAAACCGTTATGATCTGTCAGCTTCAGCAACAAGTGCCCTACAGGCTAAATCAAAGCCAAGCTCTTCAGACTGAAATACAGATCTAGCTAGTGACAGCATTTAGGACATTATAATGCGCACTTATGATGCTCTCCAGGTAGGCAGCACACTACTTTTTGAGCTAACAGCAATGTACACAATGCAAACAGAATACAATACAATAAAAACATTGAAAATTGAACAATAAATAATTAAATAAAACTCTTTAACGCTGAAAAATGGATAATGGTGTAAGAATAATATAGTGGACATCGTACATTAGATATGAGTTTATTTGCAAAAACAGATAACTCCAGTTTTTTGTATTTTTTTCACAAATCATGTTTTTTTTTATTGTTGTCATGTTTTTGTTAGCTGTATTTTTTTAACTTAATCTAAATAACCCAACTGCAGTTTGATTGAGATTAACGGGAATGCACAATGAAAAGAAGGTGACTTTTGGAAATGGTTAAAAACTGAGTTGTCTGTTACGAATAAGTTACGTTAACGTTACACTGTAAATAAAGTCCGTCATGCCAATAAAGCACATTGGAACTGAATACAGTGTTATTTCTAGAATTCTGTGTGAACTAAATAAGTTTTTAAATCACACCAGACGCTTAATTTAATAAATCACAATTAAATGTCACACTGGAGGTTATAAAGGCTGTAGTTTAGTGAAATTGAACCTGTAGCTCCAGCAACTAACGGTCAACCCCTGAGCTAGGGCTCCGATGACGTCAGCAGTCCCGCTCCAAACGCCAACTAACGTAAATAAAAGACAGCCAGGTCGATGATAGAAAACACACCGAAACGACTGGGAAAGTTACCGTTTGCTCGCTTTTCGGTTGAATACGAGCGTATGTTTTCGAAGCCAAGCAAGCCGCAGGGTTTGAGGAGCGCAACAGAGGTTTTTTATTCAGAGTTGCGCCAGACAAATGCTGAGAGAAATCATAGCGTTCACTAACCTTCACAAATACGCCGAAACAAATCCGCAAAACAGCACTTTAGTCCCCAAAACTTCAACAGGCTACGCGTTTTCTTTCCTTCGACCGCGTATTTAATCCTAGCATGAGGAAGGGTTCCCGAAAAATCGCCAAAGTCCAGCGGCGGAGCTCCTGAAGGGGTTTGTGTTAATGGAGTCCAGTGTCCGTTCTCTCTCTCTCTCTCTCTCTCTCTCTCTCTCTCTCTCTCTCTAGTGCACGCTCTCTCTCTCTCGCTCTCTCTCTCTCTTCCCGCCCTCAGATTACGTCACTCACGCTCCGCTCGCTCGCGCCAGTCAAATGGAGTGTGTGATAGAAATGTGTATATTTGATGCACTTTTTTATACAGAAAACGAAAATTTGAATGCTAAAGAACAACATATTATACAGTTGTATATTTTCCATATACATAAGAAAAAGTGGCCTCAATGTAAACCGCTTTTTGCACATTTTATAAATGACTTTAAATTAAATGTAACTCTCTTGGAACAAACAAAAAAGCTGAAAGCATTATGTAATTTTCTTAATTTCTAATTTCTCTCTTTATTCTCTCTCTCTCTTTCTAATGTTAGTTTGATCATATGAATATGTAATACCTCGTATTGCTTCATTTTCTTTGTGACTGTTTTAAGAAAGAACCCTATCGTTGAGAATAGTATCAGACCTTCCTGTACATGTGTGGAATTAAACAGAGTAAATGAAAGTAAATGTAAAACAGGGACCCTCATCATAACCGTCTCTCTGTTATAGACGAGCATTAGCCTCCTGCTAACATCAGCGTCGCCTGCTCTTTATTCATCTATTAACCGTTCTTACAAGCACAACACATCATTTTTACCTCGTTCATTTATAACATGTTTTTCTGAAACGGAAACGTTCTTAGAACATATTTGTGAAAGCTGGGAATCTAATAGAATAGATTTCACTTTCAGAATTCTGAAAACTTTATTTTTACATCGTTCATGCAAGATTTTATTATTATTTTTCTCTGAAATGATTTAGTTGGACATTAACCTAACATTTAGAATGTGGCTAGCTTTGTTGCAGAGTGTTTTGAGAACATTAAAAGTAATGTTCCCATCATGTTATACAATTATAAAATGACATGTTCTCTGAACGCTCACATAAAACATAAAAAAAAACAATAATCTGGACGTTTTGAACGGTCCGAGAACATTCATTGCTTCCCTGCTGAAAAAAACAATAGAATCCTGTCCAAAACACAATGTAATGGATGTAATGGTTATAATGGGAATTGTATTGGTTTTAATGGAAGTTATAATGTGTCTACTGGTATGTGATGGATTCTATTGGTGGGATGTTAAATCATATTGGAAAAATGCCCAAAACACACTACATAAAGGAATTATGTAATGTTTACTGGAAAAGCGAATGGTTTATAATGATATTTTGATGGAATTTCCGTGATGGTTTCCATTGTTTTTTAGCAGGGTTAATGGGAACTTAACAAAAGATTATTGTAAAGCGTTCTGCTTTCAGTCATCAGTTCATTCATGAACATCTTCTCTTTGAAATCCCAGACAGCCCCCCCCCCCCCCCCTTATCTGAATGGGTTAAATGAGTGTCATCAATAACAGTTAAACACAACACAACTGTTGAATCAGTGTGTGAAGCTCTTCTACAGGAGTACATCTCAGAGTTAACAGGTCATCTGGAGTATTATTGACTTCATAGTGTAGGCTATAACTGCCTTACATGGGAATACATGTTGTAAGATACCTGCATGGTCGACTATAAGTTATTTTACGAGTAAAATATACACTAAAATATCCGTTCTCCTTCCCTGCTCATATGATTTCATGTTTACTCTAAGATTTAATTCAATTTTTTATCATAATCATATGTGAAGTCAGTTAATATGATATTATAGGGTATTTTACAACTGTCCATCTGACATAAAACCTACATGCTATTTCAGATAACTTTCATTAAAATGCATTTGAATATGTCAAACAGAGCTGAAATCGTCGAAATTACGGAAATTACTCAGTCGTGGACTGCATCATAAGAATGTATAACCTATCTCATCTCTCTCTTCTAGCTCGCTATTTCTTTTTGGCTCCTTACTGTCGTGAGAGATATCATTCCCTCGCCCGCGCTTTTCTATCTCTGGTCGCTTCTTCTATCTCCTCTGTCTGTAGCGGCTCTATCAGATATCTCGATGGTATCACTCTCTTTCTTCTCTCTCGCTTCTCTCTCTCTCTCTCTCTCTCTCTCTCTCTCGCTCCTCTCTCTCTCGTCTCTCTCTCTCTCTCTCTCTCCTCTGTCTCTATCTCTATCTCCCTCTCTCTCTCTCTCTCTCTCTATCTCTCGCTCTCTCTCTGTCTCTCTCTCTCTCTCTCTCTCTCTCTCTCGCTCTCTCTCTCTCGCTCTCTCTCTGTCTCTCTCTCTCTCTCTCTCTCTCTGTCTCTCTATCTCTTCTCCTCTCTCTCTCTCCCTCTCTCTCTCTCTCTCCTCTGTGTCTGGCAGGGGAGCCGTTGCCTTTTTAGGCTGTGTTTTAATTACTGTGTAAACAGGCCATGAGACCTCGAGATGAAGAGGATGGGGAGAGCTTCACCAGAAGAGGTGTTTCTGTGTGTGTGTGTGTGTGTGCGGGCTGTGCGGGTGTGACGGGGACTATTACACACTTCAGAACTTCAGAACAGTCATTTTACCTTAAAAACGTAGAATTGTGTCTAAAAAGTGTGCTTGTGTTGCTGAGGGCATTATTTATCAAATGCAGCTGTGCTTCCTGTTAATGTGATTTTTTATTTATTTAGTCATTTAAATATAAAAAGTATTGTATTTCAAGACATACAAAGAAGAAACATTGTCTCATTTACTCACTCTAAGCATATGCAAAGTCAATGCTAAATGTACTGGTAGCTGTGTGGAGACATTGTAGGATGAGAAGGGTTGCTGGTGAAAGAAGAGTCAAATGATGGCTGCCATCTAGTGGCCAAACTCTCGAAGTCATAGTCTCTCGAGTAAAATGAGGTTTAAAACTGCTATACGTGTTATTTATCAAGTGCCATATGGAATATAATATAGCACGTGCTGCAGCAGGACACATTCATATACACTTAAACTCTTCGTGTGTTGAACTCATATTATTCACAAGCATTCAGATTCAAATGATCTACATTTGTACTCATCCCGCATATTTACTGACAATGACAAACTATATTTATGTTTGACCACTGAAAAGCGCAGTCAGGTTCAAACAAGAGCAATGTTGCTCTTACCCAAACCAGACAAAGTGTGTTTGCACTATAGGTTTAAATATATCGATTTATCTGATTTACAAACACTTAAAGGAACAGTTCACCCAAAAATGAACATTTGCTGAAAATGTCTTCACCATCGGATGAGTTCGTTTCTTCATCAGGTTTAGAGAAATGCTTCTCTACATCAGTGTCTCAGCAATAAATGCTCTGTAGTGAATGGGTGCCGTCAGAATGAGAGTCCAAACAGCTGATAAAAACATCACAATGATCCACACCACTCCAGTCCATCATTTAATGTCTTGAGAAGACAAAAGAAACAAATCCATCATTACGGAAAACACAATATTGGTCAGATTTCCATAAAAAGCAACCCATTTGACAGAAAACCCGCAGCTGAGTGATTCCCAACCTTGAGGAACTTGGCAAGACTTTGCTTTGTTTGCTGATAAACCTATAAAACAGAAACACAGAACCTGTTTATGGGTAAATGTTATTGATTTGTGTTGCCTTGTAATGGCCGATTCTCATTAAAACCTGTTTATCTGGAGATGTTTGTGCCCCACACAACACTGAAATGACTTTACCTTTGTTTGAACGTCCTGTATTTTATTTAAAATAAATACAGTCTTTTTCTGAGGAAGGTTTGTAATAGACAAGAACACGGAGGTGACTTGATAAAAGAGAATCAGTGTTATAGACAGTTTAATGATATTAACAGTAGAGCTAACTGAGATCCAGTGTAACACGAGCTAGTAAGAAAACATTAGTGTTGATCACTTTACTAATGACCCTGTGTGATACACAACACAAACAATAATACATGCAGATGACGTCACCCACGAGAACTCAAGTCTGCCAGTCTAAATTAATCTAATCAGACAACTATTAGTAGCGTCGACACATTTCAATAAACGTGATGTACAGTAAGACACGTAAATCTTCTGTCAACAAATAGTGACTGAAGGAGTACATGACAGAACAGTCTTGAGCCCCGTCACATCTGAACACACATGCACACACACACACACACACACACACAGACAGACAGACACACTCGCACACACCCCCCCCCCCCCACACAACACACACCACACAGACAGACACACGCACACGCACACACACCCCCCCCACCACACACACACACAGACACACACACAGACAGACACACACGCACACACACACACACACACACACACACACACACACACACACACACCACACACACACACACACACACACACACACAGACAGACACACACTCCACACACACACACACACACACACACACACACACAGACACACACACACAGACAGACACACTCGCACACACACACACCCCCCCCCCCACACACACACACACACACACTCGCACACACACCCCACACACACACACCCCACACACACACACACACACTCGCACACACACACCCCACACACACACACTCACACGCGCACACACACACACACCACACACACACACTCGCACCCCACACACACACACACACAACACACACACACACACCACCCATCAGCTAGCTTCTGTGTTTAATAATTGTAATTGTATTCGTGGCACATATAAATGCTGTAGTGAAGTGAAGGAGATTCTTGTGAAAACCTGTCAAGAAGAACATGTCTAGGTTTTAGCCCAATATATATATATTTTTTTCTTTTTAAGTTGCTTAAAGAAAATTCATAGTTTTCATATGTTTTTATCCAGACAAGTCACTTAGGATCAAAAGTCTTATTTACAGCTAATCTGATTTGTTTGTTTGTTTGTTTCATTGTGTGATTATTTTCATGAGAATGAACCACTTCACCCCATATTCTCATTATAAAATGTGTCTGGATGGATTAAAGAACCTGCAAACATGAAAAATAACTTTTTGAGGGGTGAAATGTGACTGACATGATCTGGGCAGGTTTCAGAAGATTCTCCACAATCAACACATCCTGCTCACAAGGAAACTGTGACATCAGCACATTGAATTATCTGCCCATCCATTCATAACCATGTGCGCAGCATCAGTGACATGAATACATAAATACAGTCAAACCACCAAACCTCAAGTACCCTTCTGCATAAAAATAACATTTAGTTACAATACACATTTAGTTGTGCTTCTCATTACATTAAATAGACATTGTTTCCTAAAGTCAAAACTAAAATCCGTTATTAGGGGTTCATTGTGCACGAAAGCTTGTTTCCACCACAGGATTTAAAAAAGAAAAAGGTCATTGTGACATTTTGTGACTTTATTGCAATTCTGATTTTACGTCTCACAATTTAGACTTTTATCTTACAATTCAGAAAAAAAAGTCAGAATTGTGAGATAAAAAGACGCAATTCTCTTATTTCTTTATTTCATGACGGAAACAAGCTTTCACAATTATGTGCTGCTGACTAAATGAAGAACTTGATTTGACCCCTAGACCTGCACGGTCCAGCATGTGTGCTGCATATACCTCGTATGGATCAGGTGCACTCTTTGGACTGGTTATATAAAAGATAATAATGAGGTTGGGAGATGCAGGTTTTGCAGTCCAGCCTCTGTGCGTTTGGGAAGGCTTAGGAAACTCTGAGGCACAGACTGTTCTTTGAAGCGTCCTAGAGACCCAAAGAGGACTGGATGGGATCAGTCTTGTGCAAAGTGCTGTCTGTGCTACATGGGACTGGTGCTTTCTGTCTGGCTTGTGCTCTGCTGCTTGTATATCAAGGTCAGGAGGAACAGGGCGACGTCATGGGACGTCCAGTAGGCCGTGTGTGAGGTCACAGCTGACCAATAGCGGCTCTCCACCATACCCTCCCGAAGCTCATAGTCAATGCGATGCTCCATCTCAACTGTGACACAGACAACAACCACGATCAGCACGAGATCAAGAAAGAGTCAAACAGCTTGGGAATGAGTAAACACACTACTGTACAACGGCTTTGAGGTCGGCATGCATTTCATCAAAAATATCATAAAAACTGAAATATTATGATAAGTGTTTTTTATGTGAATATGTGTTAAAATGCAATGTATTTCTGTGATCAAAGCTGTATTTCCAGCATCATTCAGTGTCACATGATCTTCAGAAATCATAATAATATGCTGATTTACTGATTAACAAACATTTCTGATTTTTATCAATGTTGAAAACCTCCCAATATATATATATATATTTTAAACTGTGATACATTTTATTTTTCAGTATTCTTCGGTGAATAGGAAATTCTAAAGACCAGCATTTATTTAAAATAGTAATCTCTTTTAACATTATAAATGTCTTTACAGTCACTTCGGATCAATTGAATGCAGTCAGAAAGCATTCATTAATTACTTCAAAAGAAACCTTCACTCAGTAACTGTCCTTCACTATCTCTGTGCATTAAGAGAACACACCTGCTGCATCAAATAAAGAGGATGGAGATATGGCTGAAAATGCAAAAGTGCTTTGGCTGTCCTCACTGTCACCAATCCCAGAATCCACAGCCGACGGCGGCAGACTGGGTGAGCGAGAGAACCGAGAGAATAAAATCCCACCGATGCCCATGCCGATACTCGCAGCTCCTGCACAAACACAAGACAACATCTGACTATTACTTTCATTACTTACTTACAATGATAGTCACTTCATAATCTGCTGTGTTTTTAAACATGTACACTTCTATAAAGTATAACAGTGCAGCTCAAACGGTTTCAATCAGACTGGTGTGATCAGGGGTCATTAAAAGCATGCACATTTGTGATTGTGTGTAATGTATGCATCTGTCTGAAGTCAGACAGTTCAATAAATGTCCTTTATGGACTGGAGAAGTTATTATGAGTTCTGAAAGTTAATGTATGTTTTCACAGTAGGGTTGTCAATTCCTTTTTTCCTGAATATTCGTATAATTTAAAATAAAAATCCACATTTGAATGCAAAAACGCTGCATTATAATTTTAGGTGTGTGTCAGGCAGCCTCATCAGTGGCACACAAGATGCGATGAAGATGTATGTGTCGTTGCATTTTAATGCTTTTTAGGCAATCCAGTTGGAGCCACGGGATGCTGCGCTGCTCATTCAAAATGATGCGAGAAAAAGAGAGCATCAATGCAGAGATGATGTTGTTTATGTCAAAACTGAAACCACACAGAATGCATATTCATCACATTTTCTATAGTGACATCTATCAGCGTTGCACTGGCGTCTCACACAGGAGAAAGCATGTCAATTAATGTACGTTTGACTTTTAAAAAACATGTCTCGAGACTTTATGGTGGTTTTTCTGCATCCCATGTTTTTAAATGAAAAAAGTCTCTGTGATAGGTTTTCGGTCCTTTGTATTAAACTATGCAAACATACATGATATGTTTTGTTTCTAATTATTTAAGCTACATAATTAATGATATGTGGTTTTTAAATATTATGCACTTTTTCCAAAGATAGTAGTGTTTTTTTTCCCTTTAAAGAAGCGGTCATTAGTAATATTATACTCGATGCACTCTCTTTTGGCCTCAGGAGAGAAGCCAAAAGCTTTTCCCCCAAACATATATGATAATATTTTAGTACAAAATTCGAATGGAGTTTTCCAGCCTATTTGACAGTAGTTTGATTCAGTATGCCGCCAGCTGTACCCAGTATGCTGGCCTTGCCCAGGCTGGTGATGGACTCTCCGTAGTGTCTCGTGACCAGCACAGGCGAGCTGCTGGGACCGGGGCCGTTCTCCGTGCTCACGCTTAGATAGGTGGGTCTGATCTCATCATACGGGGTGGGGTTGATGGTGTCACACCTTCAAAACACAAATCCAGAGTCGTAACAGAAGGCCAATTAAACCTTTAAACCAGTGATTCTCAGCCCACAGCAAAAGCACCAGTTATTATTGGTGCTCAGGTGTTATTAATAATGGTTCTTATTATTAGTGTTGTGTTGTCATATTTTTGTGAGAAGACCAGACAAGAACCATTGTTTTCAATATTGATAATAGTCATAAATGTTTCTTGAGCAGTATATTATAATGATTTCTGAAGATCATGTGACACTGAAGACTGGAGTAATGATGATGAAAATACAGCTGCGCATCACAGAAATAAATTACCGTTTACAATATATTCACATAGAAAACAGCTGTTTTAAACTGTAATACTATTCCACATTATTACACCCTTTACTGTATTTTTGATCAAATAAAAACAGCCTTGATGAGCAGAAGAGACTTATTTCATTAAAAAATTATTAATTAAATGCTGTCTAAATAATTAGCCGCTTTTTGCCTTAAATCAGCTAATAATTTTTTGCCTTTTTTGTAAGCATAAGATATTTATTTTAAAACATTCAGAAATCATAATTATTCTATACTTTTGACCTGCAGTGTGTGTGTGTGTGTGTGTGTGTGTGTGTGTGTGTGTGTGAGACTATAAATTAATTAAAATATAACATGAAATAAAATAGATATATAATTAAAATAATAAGAACACATAAAATCAATTTGTAAACTCATTTCTACCTCAATAATTATTTGTTTATTGAAGCATATACAGTTCTTGAAACTTCTGGAATCATAAAATGAACTATGGTTAATTAATTTAATAAATCAACACTCTCAGTTTCTGTAAAAAAAAAAAAAAAAAAAAAACAAACACGTACAAAGTAAAATATTCTGAAAATATCTGGGCTTATATGATTGGATAAAAGCGTCTGCTAAATGAATAAATGTTAATGTAATGTAAATGACCGGGGGCTCAAATATTAGACAAAAAGGTTGACAACCACTGCTTTAAACACTACTACAAATAGGACAAAACAATTAAGATACTGAAATGTGATTTTTTTTTGACTGAGGATATATAATGTTAGATTTCTTAAGCATGTAAATTAATGTTCCTGATTAGTAATAAGATATCAAGACTCACCAGTGTATTTGGACAGGTGCGATATTGCTGTAGTGCTTTAAAACAAGAGGCTCCAGTCGATAGGCCTGTCAGACAATGACAAAAAAAAAATATATATATATATATATGACACAAAATGGAAACCACACTGTAAGTTGACAGACTGAGATGCAGTGACGCGGTCTTACCACAGGATCTGTTGGGTGGAAGATGTTGAAGAGGCGCCGGCAGATGGATTTGGGCACGATGTGGTCCTGGTCACCGGTGTTTCCGGGCCGAATGCCTCTCAAAGCCAGAAACACAGCCAGAGGAGAACCCATGCAGAAGAAGTTCTCCACCTGCAAATTAATTAATGGGCTTTATCATATACTGTAAGATTGTGCAATTAATCGCATGTGATTCTCATGCGCATCTCGTCAGTAAAGCTGGCTCTGTGATTGGTGGTAAATCTCCATCACCTGTTTTCAGATGGAGCGGCAGTTAATACACAGAGCCGTAGTTCACTGACAAGCTAGGACATATCGCGTTCAATATCGCAGATGAATCGCATTCGATTATGAATGCAATATCGCATTGAACTATGGCTCTGTGTATTAACTGCCGCTCCATCTGAAAACAGGTGATGGAGATTTACCACCAATCACAGAGCCAGCTTAACTGACGAGATGCGCATGCGATTAAATGCACAGCCCTACTGCACGATACTGTACAGATCAGTGTGTTATTTGTATGAGAGAGCTGAAAGCCAAGTTGCTGAAAATGTGCTCATCCTCAGGCAATACAAGATGCAAATGAGTTTGTTTCTTCATCAGATTTGGAGAAATGTGTCTTTTCATCAGTGTCTCAGCAATGGATGCTCTGCAGTGAATGGGTGCCGTCAGAATGAGCGTCCAAACAGCTGATAAAAACATCACAATGATCCACACCACTCCAGTCCATCAGATAACATCTGGAGAAGAAAAAAGCTACATTTGTATGAAACAAACCCTTCAAGTCCATAATAACGCTTCCTCCAGTGAAAAGTGCATCTCCTGTTGTATAGCTCACATCAAAATCCAGCAACATATTTGTTTAGAGCTGTTTTGTTTTAGTTTGTAAACAGTGCTTGATCTGAGCAGATTTCTCTCCTGATTCAGACCAGAACACTTTTTCAGAGGAGAAAGCATTATTATGGATGATGGACTCAAAAACATGCCGCTTTTGTCTTCTCAAGACATTAACTGATGGACTGGAGTGGTGTGGA
>QVTF01006510.1:0-27259 GCA_003573665.1 Oxygymnocypris stewartii
CACCCATTCACTGCAGAGGATGTATTGCTGAGACACTTGTGTAGACACATTTCTGATGAAGAAACAAACTCATCCTAATCTTGGATTGAGTAAATGTTTTGCTAATTTTCATTTGTGTGTAAACTATTCCTAAAGTCAACATAAAACGCCAAACACAACACGGTTTTAATCCAGTAATCTCATGAATTTCCAAATAAAAGATTTTCAAAAACATATAATTCGTGAAGTTACTTTGATGAAAGATTAGTCAAATGCGTCCCGATGAATAGTTCACAATAAGACCAAGAATGTAAAAGTACAATTCCGTCAGTTCTGACTTCATGTTGACTTTAAACACAGCGTGAAAATTCTAAATTGCCTAATTATGAATAATTGCATGTCAAAAGCCTGGAATGAGGAAAAGACAACATAGGTGGCGTCTGGAGGAGATCAAACGTGCTCCACCATCTCCTGATGGCACCCTCAACACGCTCGGAAAGAGTGCTTAGACAAGGACCCGGAGGAACGCAAGCAAACACCTTCAAAGCGCCTTTCCCAGCAGAAATATCCTCAAATAAATAAACATGCAATACGCCTGCAGTGTTCAAATGTCTTTTTCCATGAAGCACGAGCCATGAAAAGTGAGAGAGGAAGTGGGGAGCGAAAGAAAAGAGTTTATCTGTTCTGATGCTCAAACACAAATAAATACCATGAGTGTCAATGGCAGACTGCACATTTTAAGTGAGATTATGCATATAATGGTCTCTTATTATTAAATAAACAACATGCTTTTATAGCATGTGAAGAGCAATGATGACGCAATCATAATATTTGCACGCTTGGTCTTCTTTCTAAGGTCTATTTGAATAGTGAACTGTGTTTTTCTAACAATATAAACGCTACCAGCATATTTCTAAAGATATGCACAGTAAAATAATGTTTAAAATCAAGTAAAGAGACTATAACATTTTGTTCGATATAAATTATAAATACTTTCATCCTCAAGCTCATGCACCGAAAGTGAGCAGCAGATGTGGACCTGATTTAGCAACTACACAAATTCACTCAGCAAACAGATGTAAGAATTCACAATTCAGTATGCAAATATTGAGCAAATACATATTATTATAATGTCATCTTCACTGTGGATCACACCTATACTCACCCTAATAATCTAATGTGATTTATGGCTCAATCGAACTGAAAGGCCTTTATTTATCAGGGCAGAATTGTGATATTTATTATGGTAATTGAGATATAAAGTCTGAACCGTCACAATTTCAGCTTTCAGCTTTTTGTGTTTACATCTTGCAAATGTACAAATATAATTTATAACTTACAATTGTGACCTTTTCTTATTTTTGACAATCTTTTTGTCTCACAATTCTGGCTTAATTCTGAGTTAATTTCACTATTCTGAGTTTCTCTCATAACTCTGACTGTATATCGCATAACTCTGACTGTATAATAACTCTGACTGTATATATCGCCTCCTTATATCTCTAACTGCTGGCTTTATATCATAACTCTGCTACTCATTTTACCATCTCTGGCTTTATATCTCATAACTCTGGCTTTACTCATAACTCTGGCTTTATATCTCATAACTCTGCTTTATATCTCAAACTCACTAATACTCTGGCTTTATATCTCATAACTCTGATAACTCTTACTCTCTCTTTTATCTCATAACTCTGACTTTATATCTCATAACTCTGACTTTATATCTCATAACTCTGACTTTACATCTCATAACTTTACTACTCTCATAACTGACTTTACATCTCATAACTCTGACTTTACATCTCATAACTCTGACTTTACATACTCTCATAACTCTGACTTTACATCTCATAACTCTGCTTTTACATCTCATAACTCTGACTTTACATCTCATAACTCTGACTTTACATCTCATAACTCTGACTTTATATCTCATAACTCTGACTTTATATCTCATAACTCTGACTTTATATCTCATAACTCTGACTTTATATCTCATAACTCTGACTTTATATCTCATAACTCTGACTTTATATCTCATAACTCTGACTTTATATCTCATAACTCTGACTTTATATCTCATAACTCTGACTTTATATCTCATAACTCTGACTTTATATCTCATAACTCTGACTTTATATCTCATAACTCTGACTTTATACTCATAACTCTGACTTTATATCTCATAACTCTGACTTTATATCTCATAACTCTGACTTTATATCTCATAACTCTGACTTTATATCTCATAACTCTGACTTTATATCTCATAACTCTGACTTTATATCTCATAACTCTGACTTTACATCTCATAACTCTGACTTTACATCTCATAACTCTGACTTTACATCTCATAACTCTGACTTTACATCTCATAATCTGACTTTACATCTCATAACTCTGACTTTATATCTCATAACTCTGACTTTATATCTCATAACTCTGACTTTATATCTCATAACTCTGACTTTATATCTCATAACTCTGACTTTATATCTCATAATTCTGAATTTATATCTCATAACTCTGACTTTATATCTCTCCATTCTGAGTTTATCTTGCAATTCTGACTTAATATCTCACAATTCGGACTTTATATCTCATAACTTATTTTCTCAGAATTTACA
This sequence comes from Oxygymnocypris stewartii, assembly GCA_003573665.1. NCBI lineage: Eukaryota > Metazoa > Chordata > Actinopteri > Cypriniformes > Cyprinidae > Oxygymnocypris > Oxygymnocypris stewartii. The sequence goes on from QVTF01006510.1 coordinate 2,610, forward strand.
AGTTTATATCTCGCAATTGTAAGCTTATGTCTTGCTAATCTGACTATATCTCACCATACTGAGTAATCATCTTACAATTCTGAATTTTTTTTCTCAAACTTGTGAAATCTAAACTTAGAATTGCGATGAAAAAAGTCAGAATTGTGAGATTAAAAACATGCAATACATGAGAAAAACAAGCTTCCGTTAAAAAAAAGACAGCACACATAAGACTAAACCAATCATTCTGAATGCAGTCCTTAAGTTAACGCTTTGGGCTCGTGATAAACTGGCCAGTACGCTGCTAGGATATTAATATGCATTTGTTAAAGATCACCAATCTGGAATAAAGAAAAAGAGAACAAAACCAGCCTGTCAGTGCCACATCTACTGAACACTCGCTGCTCCCCCAAAACAACACCCTTCATCGCGCCCCAGCACCTCAAAGCCTTCAGAAAAACAGGCCCTTATCGGCCCCCGGTCGCCCCGCGGCGAGCTCAAGGATTTCTGCTGTACAAACCAGAAACAGATGTCTGCAGGGGCCGCGCTGAAAGAGCCCGCTGTTCTGGACGGCCGCCACATGCTTCTCATTCAGAGATTAAGGCTCACGGCTCGCCAACGCCAAAAGACAAACCCAAGCCGCCTCAAAACCCCCGAATACCGTCTTAGTTTTCCTCGAAAACACCACAGCGGATTCTACCAGGAGAATGTCGGCTATTAAACGAAGGTGCGACGTCGAGCCAATAGTGCAGGTCGGCTCCATCAAGACAATGGAGTTTTTTCAGAAGTGGAAGAGAAATGCAGAGGGAGAAAGATCATTGAATGTAATGCTCTTAAACAGGTCAGATATCCACCACACGCTGCCAAAGCTAATAGCGCCGACTCGAAGAGAACATGTGAGGAGGAGATGCCAGCCCAACTCAAACAAGACCATACACAGCTCTGTTGAGGTGAGAAATCTGATTTCTCCAAGTAAACATGAGATTACAGAACCAGAAACATCCTCATATTTACAGGTTTGGCCCCCGGGACGATCAAGACGCACATCTTCCACCAGGGCCTGTTATATCTGAGGGATCACCCTCCACATGTTTTGGGGAATAATCATCATATTTGAAGAGTTTAGCTTAGCCATAGTTAAAAAAAAGGACAAAGCAAACAACTTTCAGATCTTGCAGAGATGCAAATAGTTGCTGTAAACAAATAAAGCCACTTTGCAAACTTCGGTTTAGTCTAAATGAAAGCGCCTCCATTGCATCAATCGAAATGCATGCTCATAAACACAACATATGAGATATATAAGAAACATGAAGTAAATAATCAATGTTAAAAATATTTCAATTATATATATACACACACACACACACTGATAGGTTTATAAATGTGTATTAATATTAAATGTTTATAATTACACATATGGAAAACATTTATTATTACTTTTTAATTTATTTAATTATTATGATTTATTGCACAATTGTATTGATATAACACTTCATTTTAATTATAAAATATAATTTCATTATTTCTAAAATTTCATATCTTCATTATAAAAATTGCACCAAAAACTGATAATTGTTATATATAATGAAATCTCATAACTTATATATTTTATTAATAATTTATATTACTATTTACTACACAATAATATAATGTTTAAAATCACGTAGAGACTATAACATCGTGTGCAATATCAATTACTTTCATTATACCTTAAACTTGAAGTTATTGTGCACATTATTTAATTCATATACAAATTTCATCTGAATATATTATTATTATAAATGTATTAAATTATTTCATTATTATATATAATTGTTAACATTAATTATTTACAAATGTCATGATTATATTTTATTTATAATTTAAACTATGATTTACAGTACATAATTTCATTTAAATATTTATATTTAATTATATAATATAATTAATATAAATGATTTAATTATTGTATAAACTGTATATTTTTGTTATCATTAATTATTTACATGTATAATATATTATGATTAACTGCTCATAATTTAATTTATATAAAATTGTATCTTTAATTCTGAATTATTTATGATTATGAAATGAATGATAAATTATTGCATTATTTAATCATTATCTTCACTATTCAAAATTGCAATATTTTTTATTAAGGACCATCTTTTACCAGAATACTCTAATTTTACTTTAAATTCTCCTCTCGAGTTTCTTAGACAGGAAGCAGAATTAATTCAATTCAAATTCCAGTTCAACTTCCTGCATTGTAGCCATTTTGACACTCATTCTGACTCGTTACGTTTCCCCGCTCCGTTTCTCCACTTCACTGGCATCAGCGGCTTCACGCCTGGGAGCGTTTCAGACGAAGGGAGCGTTGGAAGGTTGAAGCGAGCGCGTGTGTCATTATTGGGCTGAAGAAGCAGGCACTGTTGATGTTTCCAGTGTTGAAGTCTCCTAACGAAGGCATGGAGAGTCTCTCTGTGAGAAGCTCTTGTCCGGCTCTCCAACAGCATTCTGAGCCGCTGCTGCTCGTTTGGACGGGTCATTCTGAAGATCTCTCTAGCCCCGTGCCAGGTGTTTATACAGGTACGAGCCAAACACCTGCAATGATCCGTCAAACTCGCCTCTCTCAAGAGCAGCCAAATCATTCTTTCCCTATCGCCGTCTCCTTCAGGAACAAAGGCCGTGTTATTCAGGGAGCGTCTTTGATCAGCCAACAGTCACCTCTGTGTCCAAGCCCGTAATTACCCCACGTGCAGCTCCTTTCACTCCACCTGCTTTAATCTGCAAAACCTTCAGGAGGAGTCCAATACAAACGTGCTTCCAAATATGCAACATCAAATATGCAACATGAAAGACAAATATGCAACATGAAAGACACATTTTTAATGTTATTTTCCATACAATAGTGACTCTAAAAAGGCCAAAAAGGAGCATAAAGTAGATTATTCGAGTATTGTATTTTATTCTTCTGAAGTGGCATATTATCTTTATGTGAGAAACAGGTACAAGTTTTGACAAAAAGCTCTCAAATGAAATAGATTTCTTCATATAAAACTATCATATAACTTTAGAAGGTGCATTACTTTTATTTTTTGCAGCTAAATCAATGTATCATACAGGAAAAAAGCTTATTACAATAAGTCATGCTGTTTATAGTTTCTGTTCATATTTTGAATTTGAATGTACTTTTACATCTACTATTTTCATTGTAATTTCAGTTAAAGTTTTAATAATAGTAAGTAATTGTTATTTCTTTACATTTTTATTATGATTTTTTTAAATAAGTCTATTAGGTTTATTAGTTTTGATTATTTCATGCTTAAACTTCCCAAAAATGAGAAATGTTGTCTTGGAAAATAGCCGATAAAATAGTATTTATATAGATTTTTTATTCTTTTCTTTTAATTAATGTCCATTTTATTTCAGTTAAGGACATTTTTAGTTTGGTTATTGGTTATTTTATATTGTCTTGGCATCTAGCTAAAACAATATTTGTATATATTTTATTTCTATTCATATATATTTAATGGTTTTAGATTTAGCTATTTTAGTACTTAAGCTAAAAACAAAAAAGAGAAACACTGCCTTGATCTGAAATGATCTGATTTTTTTTTATATATTTTATCTACATGAATGATTTTTGTTTTAGTTACTTTAGTTTTAGTTATTTTAGTAGTCTACTTAAACTAAACGAGCATGAGAAATGTTGCCTTAATTGATGAATATTATATATATATACACACATTTTTTCAGTTGATGTTTATTTTATCTCAAATAATGAAACATTTTAAATTGTTTTTATTTTTATTGTTAGTACTTAAAAATAAAAATGAGAAATGTTGCAACTAGGAAAAAAATCTAATGTTTATTTTTCATATATTATTATTATTATTATTAGTATATAAAGTATACTAGTATATAAATATATATTATTTTCCTGTTTATTACTGCAAAGCAGTAGTTATTTACAGTACATAATTTCATTTAAATATTTATATTTAATTATTAATTTATAAATGACTTAATTATTGTATATAACTGTATATTTTTGTTATCATTCATTATTTACATTTCTAAATGATATTATGATTAACTGTTTATTTGAATTTATATAAAATTGTATCTTTAATTCTGAATTATTTATTATTATGAAATGAATTATTTGCATTAATCATTATCTTCACTATTCAAAATTGCAATATTTTTTATTACTGCAAAGCTGCTTTATATATATATATATATATATATATATATAAAAATATTTGTAAGAAAATAGAAAGAATGATGTATGTTTTTAGCTTTAGTGAAGGATAATGAGCCTGATAAAGATGCATTCAGGTTTTCAAGGAAACATCTGACAGCTGCTAACGAGCTCATTATTGCTCACTGAACACACGGCTTTCAGAGTTAACCCTCGGGATACTCGGCGTCTGTCTCTGTCCGTCCGTCCACCTTCCCCCCCGATCCGTGGCTCCAGCGCTATCAGAGCGCTTTAATAACTCCCAGCTCCACGCTTTGAAGTTAAAGAATCCCTGACAATGGGCCCGGGGGGGGGGGGGGGATCTGGCCCTGTTCTAATCTGCGGCCATCAGGATTTTACCTGCCTCCCAAATCCTAAAGCTGACTTTAAAAGACATTAACTTGAAGGAATGTTCTGGGTTTAGTGCAAATGAAGCGGTTTCAGCAGCATCTGAAGCCGGAAAATCATTCCATCTCATTCCAACGCTGCTTTTTAACAAAGTTCTTTGAATAAATGTATGCAATCATGATTGTGCAGCTGTTTATTTTATGTTTATTCAAACACACAATAATAACTATTCATCCCTGCATCGCATCAGCACATTGTTCACATGGATGCTGTGTACTGCAGAGTAAACACGGCAGAACAAACCTGTGATTACTATGTTTTCCAGAATCACACCGAGCAGATTAGACAACATGATTCACAAGCCTACGCATTCGTTTTGATTGCTTAGTCATAAATGCACACAATATGAGAAACTGCAGATTCATTTAGCAATGAAACTCCGAAAGCGATATGACAAATTCACTAAACAAATGTAAATCAAGTTACACGGTGCATCTGGATAAATGTCGTCTTTTTAACTACAGCTGCCATGAACAGAAAACTGCAATAAGAAAATCCCCCAAGTGTGGTCTGAAAGCATTTAAACACACTTTATACATGGCGATGTAAGATTAAAGGGATATTTCACACTAATTAAATTTAAATTAGCTCAAAATGCAGATGCCCTCAGGCCATCCAAGTGTAGATGAGTTTGTTTCTTCATCAGATTTGTAGAAATGTGTCTCTGCATTAGTGTCTCAGCAATGGATGCTCTGCAGTGAATGGGTGCCGTCAGAATGAGAGTCTGATTAAAACATCACAGCACTCCAGTCCATCAGTTCACATCTGGAGAAGACAAAAGCTCAAACAAATACATCATTAAGACGTTTTTAACTAAAATTTGAGTCCATAATCCATAATAGTTTTGGCTTTTAAACGCTGCTTGATCTGCGCAGATTTCTCTCCTGATTCAGACCAGAACGCTTTTTGACTGGAGGAAGAGTTATTATGGATTATGGACTTTTATTTGAGTTAAACACATATTAATGCTGGATTTGTTTCAGCTTTTGTCTTCTCCAGATTACTGGAAACCCAATGAAGCAACTCCAAAAAACCTTCAATCAAACACACTCGACTCACACAATAATAACTATTCATCCCTGCATCGCATCAACATTGTTCACATGGATGCTGTGTACTGCAGAGTAAACACGGCAGAACAAACCTGTGATTACTATGTTTTCAAGAATCACACCGAGCAGATTAGACAACATAATTCAGACGCATACACACATTCGTTTTGATTGCTTAGACATAAATGCACACAATATGAGAAACTGCAGATTAGCAATGAAACTCCAAAAGCGAAGAAAATGCTTGTTGTGATCTAAACTGCAACGAGACTAGTTCAATCAAGTGACTCGTGGTTCGATTGTTTGACTCTTTCACATTAAGAATCGATTTAATTCACATCTGTCCATTTCAAAGAATCAATTCAGAGACTTCTGATACTGAATTTTGAATTGGATTCAATGAAATGAACTTTGAACCAATTCAGAGAAATAAATCAAACGAATTCTAACAGTGTGTTTAATGCTGAAGTTCAGTAAATGAGAGACACTTTTAAACATCTATGTCTGAACAAATGCAAGTAAAAAGTGCATTACAATCATTGCAACATTGCGTAATTTTATGAAATGCTAATTTTATGTAGCATTCATGAACCTTTCAGAACACATGCATTTGTTTTATTTGCTTAGTCATAGAAATTGCACAGAAGGATAAGATTGCAATGACATTTCAAAAGAGGTATGGCATCTAAACAGCAACATGTTATGGCTTGATTGGTTGGTCCAAGCCAAAGTTTGACCCTTTCACACAGGGCCGATGCCAAGGGGGGGGCATTCTCGGGTCGTGCCCCCCCAAACGAGTTAGTGTGCCCCCCACTTTCCATGCTCTGCCCTCCTTGCTGAACGTGATCGATTTTGAAAGCGAAACCGATAAAACAGCACACGCAAGAAAGAAATTGCATGCTTTAGCGAGCATCAGCAACTGCAGCACGATCACAGATGGTAAGCTTCCCATCGAACCCCCCCCCCCCATCCACACACAATGTGATTTTTACCCAGCCTAGAAACTCAAATGCCCCCTTGATGGAGGTGCCCTGACGCCGGCTCTGCTTTCACATTAAGAATCGATTTGATTCACTCCTGTCAATTTCAATTTAGAGACATTTGAGAATCTAACAGAGAACCTAAACTAAACTGCAACATGTTATGCAATAAAGCGAGTTCAATCAAGTGACTCATGGTTTGATTGTTTGGTCCAAACCAGAGTTTCACATCCACCAAACACCGACCTGAAATGGACTTTAGTCTGAAAGTGCCTCTTTCACTTCATCCACCCTAAATAAACAACACAAACGCATCTTATCACGAATCAAAAGTCTCTCGCTCAGTTTCAAAGAGTCTTTCAGGTACTTGACGACTGACAAAACACAAATCAGAGCCAAAACTTTGAAGAAGTCAAACCCTGGACCTGCCCGTTAATGACACATGACGTGTCCCGCGCCGCCGCCGGTGGTTTCCCTTCAGATTTTCCCAAATAACTTTCCCATTCAAGAGGGGAGGACTTTTATAAGGCTTCTAATGGAGCAGGTTAATCATCAGTTCCAGTCTTTTACTATGACGTCCTTCAGCGTGAGACTAATTGAAACGACGCATAAGCACAGGTGAGAGTCTGAGACACATCCGCTTCTGTCCATTTCAATCAGTGCTTTAGACACTTCTGAGATTGATTTATTGAACTGATTCCTTGAAATGGACCGTTTGAAACCTTCCACAGAAATGAATCCAACAAACTTGTCAGAGTTGGTTTGATTCATTCAGAGAATCTTTGAGAGTGAATTGATTCTTTAAAATAGACATTTGAACCAATCTACACAAATGATAGAGTTGGTTATTTCTGACCATTTTAATGAATCAATACAGAGTTTTTGAATTGATTCCATCGATGAAAATGAATCAAACAAACTTCTGTTTAAAGTTGGTTTGATTTATTCTTGTGTATTTGGTCTACTTCAATTATTGATTCTTGACAGCTTGAACCTATAGACACAAATCAATCAAACAAACTACTTAGAGTCTTAATTTCTGTCCATTTCAATGAATCAGTTCTGAGATTTCTGTGATTGTGTTTTGAACTGATTCTTTGAAATGAACCGCTTGAACACATCCACAGAAAGAATCAAACTAACTTGTTAAAGTGAGTCAATTTGGTTGAAATTCGGTCCAATTCAATAAATAAAGTCAAAGACTTTTGAAGAGTTTGAACCCATCCACACAAATGATTTGAACAAGCTTGACAGAGATGGTTGTGAATGTCTTTAATTTTAATAAATCAAATTTTTTAGATTGATTCCTTGAAAGGGACATTCTGAACCCTTTCACAGAAATGATTCAAACAAGCTCTAACAGAGTTTTTATAATTGAGGATTATTGAAGAGACACTAATAAATCTGTCAGAACAAATGCAATAAAAAGTGCATTAAAATCACTGCAATATTCAAATGTCCGGTGTGAACAGAACTACTGACACACGTATGCCATGAGGCATGTTATTCTTTGCTGTTAATCACCGAGGTTAGGGCTGTCAAACTGTCTCGGGTTATGAAAAATGCCAGAAAATTGCAGCATTGTGTGGTCGGCGAAGGAGACAAACTCTTACTAACTGCTCAGATGGAAGAGAAATGATATATAAAAGACAATCTGAGAATGTCACTGTAAAATCCAAACGCTGTTCACGCAGATGTTATGCACGTCACTACCCGCGACTCTCAGCTGTTAGTTAAAGCAGATGTCAATCACAAAAGCCTCTACTTCAGCACCTTCAACACCCCCGATGATGTCACAGTCCCGCCGCCAAACCTCCCCGCCGGGAACGGCCCGTCAAAACCCATCAATCCCACCGGGGAACAACCGCTGCCAAACACGACAAAAACCTCTGGAGGAGCCCTGTGAACGCACACTCCTCCCGTCTGTCTGTTTCAGCCGCTGTAATGATGATTTCTCTAGTGGGAATGTGGTCTTTGGCAGCGGGGCTGACCGCTAGTTGTTTCTTCTGTGGTGCAGCTCCAGGCTGGATTCTTGAGTGATTTCACCACGATAGAGGGAAAAACTCTCACAGCTGAATCGTTCATTCTGAGACGCCGCAGGGACTTCATGGGTTACTTTTATAAAACACAGCAAATCTAGTCTCAAAGATGCCATTTTGGGCCACATTTAAAGGCAGCATTGCATGCATCCTTTAAGGAAAAAGCCATCCCATAATGTACTGCAACCATAGAAAACAGATAAAAATAGTTCTAAAACTATTTTCTGTTATTTTGTGTTATGCATCCTAAATCTTAGTGGGATGCAATCTGGGGCTGGGTATTGAGTTTAATTCACAAGCTTGTGATTCGATTAATTTTGATCTCGTTTGGATATATAGGCAATCAAGTACAGTGCATTTAAATATAATTAAGGACGAAACATCTCTCTCAACTAACTACACAATAAACCCTCTCAGTATGTACATTACTAAATTAAAGAGATTTGTAAAAAATTAAAGCAGTTTTTTATAATAAAAATGTATAAAAATGTATATAATATATATTTATTTATTTGTAACCAAACATAAAAATAATTGCATAAAAAATAAACATAACAAAATACTATAATTTATAATATATTTATGTTACAATATATTTACTATATTTATTACATAAAATATATTATAATGACTTTTTAATGATATAATTTTTTTCTACTCCAATTTATTGTTGAAATATAAATTTAAACAGTGGATGTTATAACTTATGTTCATTATGGATTTAATCAAACATGCATTAGATATTGAAGAACACGTTAAGTTAAAAATATAATCAATATTTAGCAAAATGCTTCTTCTCTCGAGTTTATTTGTCTAGATAACTATTGCGTTTACAGTCACCGAAGGGCGTTTCAAGCTGTTTTATTGACGTCTTTCTGCAGTTAAATCCCTGTTTAATTGATTGCGTGATTCATTTCAGTTGTTCTGTTTGATTTAACACCTCCTGATGTTCATTCGGGTTTATTTAGTGCTGTAACTAGTCGTAAAGAGCAAGAGATGATTAGTTCACGTGAGGCTACAGCAATCTGTCACGTTTATTGTTTGAATTTCATGATAAAATAGACAGAAAGCTGAGACTTTGCTTCATATCACAAGTAACAAGATTATTGTGATTTATTGGACGAGAGGCATTACAAATAATGTTTTATGCTGTAAACAGCATGGAGTGATTCTTGCAATTTAAAAATCGATATTGGGTCATTATATTGTCTAATGCATACGCTACAGCCTTTGTAAAAATGGATATATTGATATACAGATATTGCCTTCGATTTCAGTTATGTGCTTTAGAAATGCGGGTGTATTGCTAAATGTACACTGCAAAGGTGGCACAGAAGCGCTTCTGAAGTGACATGTGTCTTTACACACTGTTTAATGCTGCTCAGAGGAGGTATAAATGCATTTACACAGCAATTACAACTGTACACTGTGATCCTGGGGGCTGGCATCTTTTAGTCTGGCTTTAATGCTGAATTTTGAGCAGCCTTAACTCTCACCGTATGATGTATATAACCAGACAGATTCAGATGAAACTGGCATTTCTTACCTTATAATATTTGTCATATCTTTCGCCGCCTTCAACTCCTCTTCTAGAAACCATGCCGTTCACAACAAAACTGTCCCCTGAAAGTGGATTTGAAAAGCATTAGGAATTGTTCTGCAACATCCAAGCCATTAATAATTAATAAATAACTAAAATAGACTCAAAACTGTGTCAAATGCAAAACTCACCCTCAGGATTTTCCCGACGTTTGCAAGCTGCATCCCAAAGACAAAGACAAAAATCTGAGTATTATTCATAATAATTATGCGTGTGCATTTCAAGAGCATGCATTGATGTGATTGGCAAAGTATGTGTCAAAATGATAAATAAATGGATGGTTTGAGTATGTTTAATCGATGTTGTCCCAAAGACCTGATCCCTACCTCCATATGATTTGATAATTTTGATATCGTTTATGATGGAAATGACATTTTTCAGTACTTAGAGAAAAACTTTTTCCTGATGTAAAAATTAAAGAAATGACATTTCTAATCTTAGGACTTTTATTCTGCTGGTCTGTCAGAGATGTATTCAAATCTATTTATAAATAAATAGAATGGTATCGATAATAGCCTATTAAAAGGCTAACAAATAAATATGCTAGCCTAATAACACATTTTACCTTTCAACACTTAAAGAAATAAAGAAAAATGTATAAAAAAAACACAATACGAAAGTTAAAAGCTATATGTAAATGTTAGAACTAATTTAAAGTCATCCTTAAGTTCCTTTAACTCAATAATAAGCTATAATAGCTCAACTGGTAGAGCATGGCGCTAGCAACGCCAAGATCATGGGTTCGATTCCCAGGGAAAGCAAGAGCTGATAAAATGTAGAAACTTGAATGCAATGTAAGTCGCTTTGGATAAAAGCGTCTGCTAAATGCATAAATGTATAATAGAACAGATATATTCGGCGATGATGTGACTCACCATGTTTTGAGTGAAGTTTCCCCATTGTGTCACTGCTGCGGTTAAGAGAACTTGTGCATCTCTCGGTCCCAGCTGAACATTATATCCATAATCATGCAGAGAAATGAAAAGGCAAATCCCTCAGATTCCGGAACGCACGAGCGACACCCGCGAGTCACGATCACCGCGAGTCTTTAATACAGAAGAGCGAAGAAACGCGTCTGTCTGCGGAGCTCGAGAGATGATGACCCGCTGCAGATGAAGATGTGAAGCGATGTGAAGTGCAGGAGAACCGCCACCCGCGCTCCTTCAGCTCAGTCCGGCCCCTTCAGCGCCACTGCTGCCCCCTGCAGGACACAAGAGATCTAGATCCAGCTCCTCCCACCTTATATACCTAAACCCTCCCAGCCCCGCCCCTAGACGTGGATCCAGCCGCCCCCTGGACATGCGCCGGTCCCCACTGCAGAACACAAGAGATCTAGATCCAGCTCCTCCCACATTATATACCTAAACCCTCCCAGCCCCGCCCCTAGACGGATCCAGCCCGCCCCCTGCATCACCCAGATAACTAACACAGGCAATAACTACAGGTGATCGACTTCCAGATATCATATCAGCATACTTCATTCATCACAGTACATTAATCAAACATTTCCCCAGACATGAAAATATCCACATGATGTGTCATTAACCCTTTAAAATAATCTATTATTATTATTTTTCGTTTTTAAAAGTGTGAGAAAATGTGTTTTATGGTCGGTCACAATTGTGACCGGTGGGATAAGGTGAGTCCTGAATTAACATATTTCTGCAATCATAAAAATAGTTATATATTTAAACTGTTTGATCACATTCTAGGGTTGAAACGAAACCTTATGCAACATTGAGATAAAAGACCATCAACACACTTCAAAATTGTTGCTTTTTTTGTAAAATATAATCTAATATTTATAGTGCTACCAGTATTACAACATCAATATTGTAATTTTTTGTAACAATTAATTTATTATTTAGTGCATTATTTTGTCATTGCAACATTTTTTTGCAATTTTCACTAACAACTGCTCCTGGATTTATATTGTACACTATTGTGACCATCAACATGTTTCTCAGTCTATGACCACACTCAACAAAACTGAATATATGTGAATTCATATATTAATACTAGACACCTTACAGATAATGTTTACACAAATATTTGTCATATCTTTATGTTAACATACGTTACTAGCCCTTTGTTTTGAAGCTTTGGTGCAGTTATCATCTTCTCAAGGTGTCAAACCGCACGGAGACACTTTATCTGTCCTATATTTGCAGGAAGTGCACTGAAACACCAGTCGAGCTTTATTAATGAAATAGGGTCACTATTGTGGGATTAATGTGTTAAGACCAGTTTTTTGATAGGTTGGGTGTAAGTATATTTACATTACATGATGCTTTTATACTAAGTGACTTACAAATGAGGACAATGGAAGCAATCACAATCAATACAAGAGAAATGATATGCAAGTGCTTTAACAAGTCTGCATTAAGTAATGCAATAATAATAATATGCAAATGAGGTCATATTAAATTAAATATGCACATATTTTCAACATTTCCTGAACTGAAACCTGAACATTGGATATAAAGCTCATTTCATTTTGTTGATATTTTAGAGTCAAGGACTTTATGAAGGGGATTTTTTAAATCTATATTTATAACTGAAAATACTATACAATAAAATGTGAAATATATATCAAGTGAATGACATGATTTGCAATAACCACTGTAAAGTTTGGTGTAAGTGTTTGTTTGTTTGGAGAAATAAATTGTATCAGCTAAATAGTTTCATAAAATGTACAGATGCAAATAGATTAAGTGTAATAAACTAAATTAAACAAAATGATTCAATGACTATAGTGATTAAATAAATAAAATATGGGTGAATAAATGAATACAAAAACAAAACAAAAAATAAATAAAATAAAGTAGAATTGCATGAATAAAATATTTTTTTTTATAATAATGATTGAGCAAATAAATTAATAAACAAAAAATAAAATAAATTAATAAATAAATGAAATTGAATGAGCAAAACAAAACAAATGTGAAAAACATTTTTAAAATCTATATTTTTAAAGACCAAATAATAGCCCAAAAGTAAAATAGACCAGAATCAAAAAAATGACCAGTGTATTTAAAAATATTCTGCCTGTCTTGAAAAACACCAGACAACAAAAGGTTTGAAATGTTGAAACAACAGATGTAGTGTTGATCACTACAGTCTCTGAGTAAACTACAGGAATTCAATCCTCCACTAAACAGCACTGGATTCAAACACGTTAACACACTTAAACATCACTGGATTCAAACACACGTTAACACACTTAAACACACTGGATTCAAACACACGTTAACACACTTAAACACACTGGATTCAAACACACGTTAACACACTTAAACATCACTGGACTCAACACACTGGACTCAAACACACGTTAACACACTTAAACATCACTGGACTCAAACACACGTTAACACACTTAAACATCACTGGACTCAAACACACGTTAACACACTTAAACATCACTGGACTCAAACACACGTTACACACTTAAACATCACTGGACTCAAACACACGTTAACACACTTAAACACACTGGACTCAAACACACGTTAACACTTAAACACACTGGACTCAAACACACGTTAACACACTTAAACACACTGGACTCAAACACACGTTAACACTTAAACATCACTGGACTCAAACACACGTTAACACACTGGATTCAAACACACGTTAACACACTGGATTCAAACACACGTTAACACACTTAAACACACTGGACTCAAACACACGTTAACACACTGGATTCAAACACACGTTAACACACTGGATTCAAACACACGTTAACACACTTAAACATCACTGGACTCAAACACGTTAACACACTTAAACACACTGGACTCAAACACACGTTAACACACTTAAACACACTGGATTCAAACACGTTAACACACTGGACTCAAACACACGTTAACACTTCAACACACTGGATTCAAACACACGTTAACACACTTAAACACACTGGATTCAAACACACGTTAACACACTTAAACACACTGGATTCAAACACACGTTAACACACTTAAACACACTGGACTCAAACACACGTTAACACACTTAAACATCACTGGACTCAAACACACGTTAACACACTTAAACATCACTGGACTCAAACACACGTTACCACACTTAAACATCACTGGACTCAAACACACATTAACACACTGGATTCAAACACACGTTAACACTTAAACATCACTGGACTCAAACACACGTTAACACACTTAAACACACTGGATTCAAACACGTTAACACACTTAAACACACTGGATTCAAACACGTTAACACACTGGACTCAAACACACGTTAACACACTTAAACATCACTGGACTCAAACACACGTTAACACACTTAAACATCACTGGACTCAAACACACGTTAACACACTTAAACATCACTGGACTCAAACACACGTTAACACACTTAAACACACTGGACTCAAACACACGTTAACACTTAAACACACTGGACTCAAACACACGTTAACACTTAAACATCACTGGACTCAAACACACGTTAACACACTGGATTCAAACACACGTTAACACACTGGATTTCAAACACACGTTAACACACTTAAACACACTGGACTCAAACACACGTTAACACACTGGATTCAAACACACGTTAACACACTTAAATATCACTGGACTCAAACACGTTAACACACTCTAAACACACTGGACTCAAACACACGTTAACACACTTAAACACACTGGATTCAAACACGTTAACACACACTGGACTCAAACACACGTTAACACTTAAACACACTGGATTCAAACACACGTTAACACACTTAAACACACTGGATTCAAACACACGTTAACACACTGGATTCAAACACACGTTAACACACTTAAACACACTGGACTCAAACACACGTTAACACTTAAACATCACTGGACTCAAACACACGTTAACACACTTAAACATCACTGGACTCAAACACACGTTACCACACTTAAACATCACTGGACTCAAACACACATTAACACACTGGATTCAAACACACGTTAACACTTAAACATCACTGGACTCAAACACACATTAACACACTGGATTCAAACACACGTTAACACTTAAACATCACTGGACTCAAACACACGTTAACACACTTAAACACACTGGACTCAAACATCACTGGATTCAAACACACGTTAACACACTTAAACACACTGGATTCAAACACGTTAACACACTGGACTCAAACACACGTTAACACACTTAAACACACTGGATTCAAACACACGTTAACACACTTAAACACACTGGATTCAAACCACGTTAACACACTTAAACACACTGGACTCAAACACACGTTAACACACTTAAACATCACTGGACTCAAACACACGTTAACACACTTAAACATCACTGGACTCAAACACACGTTAACACACTTAAACATCACTGGACTCAAACACACGTTAACACACTTAAACATCACTGGACTCAAACACACGTTAACACACTTAAACACACTGGACTCAAACACACGTTAACACACTTAAACATCACTGGACTCAAACACACTTAAACATCACTGGACTCAAACACACGTTAACACACTTAAACATCACTGGACTCAAACACACGTTAACACACTTAAACACACTGGATTCAAACACGTTAACACACTTAAACACACTGGACTCAAACACACGTTAACACACTTAAACATCACTGGACTCAAACACACGTTAACACACTTAAACACACTCAGGACAACACACTTAAACATCACTGGACTCAAACACACGTTAACACACTTAAACATCACTGGACTCAAACACACGTTAACACACTTAAACACACTGGATTCAAACACACGTTAACACACTTAAACACACTGGACTCAAACACACGTTAACACACTTAAACACACTGGACTCAAACACACGTTAACACACTTAAACATCACTGGACTCAAACACACGTTAACACACTTAAACATCACTGGACTCAAACACACATTAACACACTTAAACACACTGGATTCAAACACACGTTAACACACTTAAACACACTGGATTCAAACACACGTTAACACACTTAAACACACTGGATTCAAACACACGTTAACACACTTAAACATCACTGGACTCAAACATCACTGGACTCAAACACACGTTAACACACTTAAACACACTGGACTCAAACACACGTTAACACACTTAAACATCACTGGACTCAACACACGTTAACACACTTAAACATCACTGGATTCAAACACACGTTAACACTTAAACACACTGGATTCAAACACGTTAACACACTGGACTCAAACACATGTTAACACACTTGATTCAAACACACGTTAACACACTTAAACACTGGATTCAAACACACGTTAACACACTTAAACATCACTGGATTCAAACACACTGGACTCAAACACGTTAACACACTTAAACATCACTGGATTCAAACACACGTTAACACACTTAAACATCACTGGACTCAACACACGTTAACACACTTAAACATCACTGGACTCAAACACACGTTAACACACTTAAACACACTGGATTCAAACACACTGGATTCAAACACACGTTAACACACTTAAACCTCACTGGATTCAAACACACTTAAACACACTCAAACATCACTGGATTCAAACACACGTTAACACACTTAAACATCACTGGATTCAAACACACGTTAACACACTTAAACATCACTGGATTCAAACACACGTTAACACACTTAAACATCACTGGACTCAAACACACGTTAACACACTTAAACACACTGGACTCAAACACACGTTAACACACTTAAACATCACTGGATTCAAACACACGTTAACACACTTAAACATCACTGGACTCAAACACACGTTAACACACTTAAACACACTGGACTCAAACACACGTTAACACACTTAAACACACTGGACTCAAACACACGTTAACACACTTAAACACACTGGACTCAAACACACTTAAACATCACTGGATTCAAACACACGTTAACACACTTAAACATCACTGGACTCAAACACACGTTAACACACTTAAACATCACTGGACTCAAACACACGTTAACACACTTAAACATCACTTGACTCAAACACACGTTAACACACTTAAACACACTGGATTCAAACACACGTTAACACACTTAAACATCACTGGACTCAAACACACGTTAACACACTTAAACATCACTGGACTCAAACACACGTTAACACACTTAAACACACTGGACTCAAACACACGTTAACACACTGGACTCAAACACACGTTAACACACTTAACACACTGGACTCAAACACACGTTAACACACTGGATTCAAACAACATAAACACACTGGATTACTAAAACACGTTAACACACAAACACACTGGATTCAAACACACTTTAACACACTTAAACCAACTGGACTCAAACACACGTTAACACACTCAAACACACGTTAACACACTTAAACCAACTGGACTCAAACACACGTTCACACTCAAACACACGTTAACACACTTAAACATCACTGGATTCAAACACACGTTAACACACTTAAACACACTGGACTCAAACACACGTTAACACACTTAAACACACTGGATTCAAACACACGTTAACACACTTAAACACACTGGATTACTAAAACACGTTAACACACAAACACACTGGATTCAAACACACTTTAACACACTTAAACATCACTGGATTCAAACACACGTAAACACACTTAAACCAACTGGACTCAAACACACGTTAACACACTCAAACACACGTTAACACACTTAAACACACTGGATTCAAACACACGTTAACACACTTAAACACACTGGACTCAAACACACGTTAACACACTTAAACACACTGGACTCAACACACGTTAACACACTGGACTCAAACACATGTTAACACACTTAAACACACTGGATTCAAACACACGCGATGTTAGTGAAGAGAAAAGATGCAGCTTGCAGCATTTAGATTCAAATGACTTGCATGTTCGGTATGAAGCTATTAACCCAAGTAAAACAAATGCTACATTTGTGCATTTGACTTTGAAGAGGGACTCTGAGCAACATCTACAGTACAGAATGAAGATATTGACGTAACACGTAGTCTGTACAAGCAGCCTAAACGCTCTTTAAACACCAGCACAAGCTCAGGAAAGCATCTTGTGTACTTGAAGTGACTAATGCCAAATGCTTATGTTGCACTTGATGCATTAAAATGAGAAAATTCAGAACAAATATGCAAATTTGCAGCAGTACAATGGAAAAGATCAGCACTCCTCAGGCCTGATGACAGCTCATCTGAACCTGTTATTACTCTCCCTCAACATGCATCCACCCGTGCCAGCTTGTGGTTTAACGTCTCTGAAGAGTACCACTTTCTCTTTCCTGATGGGATCTTCAGTTAGTTACTCAGTCATTACATCAGACCTGAACTCAAGGATTTCAGCATTAGGAGGAGGTCAGAGGTCTACAAAACCACACAGTGATTTCTTAAAGCATTCCCTGCTCCTGTTGTGAGTGACTCATCTGTTTATAAAACACATTATATTTCATCAGACTGTAATGACTTTCCATTTCAACTGACGTCATTAATCTCTCATTTCTCAAGTACTTGTCATACAGAAAGATTTGTATCATTCAATTCCTAAACTACTGAAAACTACAATTTCAGAGACAAAAGTTGAGTCTGAGGAGCTGAACTTGAGAACGTGTTTCACGCTTTTTATTTAGACTTAAACAATAAATATCAGCCAATAGTCATTTTCACATTAAGGCTAATAAATGATAACCGATATTATAAATCTATACTATGTAAAGAAAATGTATAGACTGTAAAAACTATTTATGTTTTTAAGTAGAAATTAAATATCGGCAAATAAACAATTGTTTTCATATTAAGGCCAACATTTAAGCAGACGATATTATAAATCGACACTACTAAAAGAAAATTGATAGACTGTAAAAACTAAAGTACATTTTTTTATTTATATTATTTAATATCAGCCAACAAATAATCATTTTCACATTAAGGCCAATAACCAATAAATGGCCAATATTATATATTTATACTACTTAAAGGAAACTGATACAATCTGAAAACTAAGGTAAATAATTTTTATTTAGAAATGAATATCGGCCAATAACATTTTTTTACATTAAGCGCAATAATCACTAAAATGCCGATATTGTAAATATATGCTTTAATAGTAAATTTCACAATTACAAAGACACCGTAACATTGAAATGAATGCAAAACGTTAAGAAAAAAGACTGAAATGTAATTGTTTGGAAACACTTTGGTAATCTGATTAATGTACAACTAACGTTTACTTTATTTTTAAAAACACCAAAAATGTAAACAAATAGCTTGTGTGCTTAAAGTGAATTTGAAATTTGATATTTTAAATAAGTTAAGCACAATTAAATTTTCTTGATTACAAATGCAAAAGTTGGCGATTAATTCTTCTCATGCAGTTAGTTTGAGAAAGACAAAAAAGAAAAACAAGATATGAAAGCATATTGCGTTTGCATGCCGGGAAAGATCTGTTGCAATACTTAAAGAGCGGAGAGGTTTGCAATAAGCAGTAGAAATGATTCTTTAATTTCAAACAAAAGCTCACGTATCTCTCTTCAATGCTTCAGAACAGCTTTAACGTCTCCTGTTATTAACTCTTCAGCTAATGTATTGCTATTGGCAGCTCCATTGATATTCCAGCGCTCGAGGCCAGAAACCTTGAGCAATTCAGCAGCATTATAGTGTTTGCTTTGTCTAGGAACTCGCACAAAAGTGCTTTAAAACACTGCAACAATACAGCTTTTGAGGCTCCACTGATTAGATTCAATGTTTTTGGACGAGGAACTGTCAGGAAGAGAAAAAGCCTGCAGACATTGCAATTATGTCTTTGTTTCTCTGGTCTACAGCCTGACATGTTTTAATCTCACATCATATCAGAGGAATGTCCTGCAGATACCTGCACAATGATGGCTCGCAGGTGTTTACTCATCGAGCAGCTCTTTGTGATTATGGGATTCATTCGCATTAAAACTAATTCTCACACCTCGTCTCTTTCCAGACAGCACATCAAAGCAGGACGCTTTAAAGATTGGTTTCTAAACGACTAAAGGTTAAACAGCATGACTCTGAATGAATGCATGTGTGGGAGAATGCAATGTTAGTTTTATAACGTAAATCTCTTGGAAACTAAACAACACAACCAGTATCTGACAGGAACACAATACATCATCGTCACACATTAGAAACACTTCAAAGTTTAAAAATACAACTTCGTACTGATCTCCATTACTTTTTCATTCATGAAAACCTTTGCTCTCAAACACTAGAATATGGAAATGCATTTGACTGTAGCTTCTGATCATACTGCAAAAGTATTTGTGTTGTTTTCTCGTGATAATATCAAAAGTTTCTTAAATCAAGACGCATTCACTTGAAACACAATATGACATAAGAAGTCTTATTTTCTGTGAAATAGATCAAAATGAAGTGAGTTTATGTTTAAAACAAATATCTGACAATGGAGTCAGAAACATCAACGAAAGGTCATTTTCATACCATTGAAAGGTCTTGTTTGAAGCATAAACTCCCTCCGTTTTGTTCAATTTCTCAGTAAAAAAAATCAGATTTAATTTCTTAATTTTGCATCTCAAGTAAATGCATCTTGATTTAATGATATTTCAACAAAAACACTGAGGAATTAATTTTTGCAGTGCATGCATTATTTAAATGCCATGACTTTGAATTGAAGACTTTCTATGATTTAAGACCTTTTTAATGCTTTAAATTGTGGAAGGCTGATTTAAGACCCAAACTAAATATTCAGGCTTTGCACAGAAAGCCAGCAAAAATGCAAAATAAAATAAACATTAAAAAAATCTGATTTGTACAAACCTCTTGCATGTTGACAATGAGGACGGTCAGTCCTAAAGACTGGATTTGAAATCCAAATCAACACTGAATACCGCGTGAATCAAGCCTGTTAGCACACAGACCGGTTGTTTTTCAGATAGTATATCTGTCGAGTGATGGTGCATCTGATAATATCGTTTCATGCATGCTGTTTTCCTGCAGTGGCACCGTTATGACATCTACTGGTTGCACCGTATAAATTACAGTGAGTGGATAAAACTAAAAAGATCCGATTCAGGAAAAAAAGATGCAAAAAGGATTGATTTTTTTATCTCTCATTTTAATTAAATATAATATAAAAACTGAACATTAAAAAAAAAACATTATTTTTTTTAACATGCAAATAGGAGCTGCTACATTGCACATTTCAAACAGATTTTGAACACAACTTCAGCTTATGAATACTTATGTTATAGATAAGTGCTGTTTTAAACTCTCAAACGTGAAATAAAACAACACTGGTTTGTTCTGGGACAGCATTAGCAACATGTTCAGAGCTAGAAACGCTGAAGAAACGCAAAACAAAACAAGAAGAAACCGTTACGATATAACAGCAGAACGTCAGTCGCTCAAACACAGTTGACCAGACTGGCCTGTTCCTGTCTCTGTTTGTCCACGGCACGCTCCATCGCTTTCAGAAAACCCTCCACTGTCAATGTGGACGACTGGAGACAGAAGAGTGGACGGGATTACAACAAACAACGACTAAACTGCATATTATTTCATTTAATACATCTGTGGTCTGTGATGCACACAAGACACTGCTTTTGCATGCACTAGTCAATTTTTGAGCTTTTGCTTCTTTCAGACTAGAGAAAAGTAGAGATCGACCAATATTTTTCCCGATATTTAAGCATTTTACCGTAATCGGATATCAGTAAAAAAACAAAAACAAACGATAACCGATATTTTGTATTATTTTTTTGTCATAGACAATTATACAGAGTATAACCAGCAGTGAAATGTGTTCTCTGTATTTGACCCATCCAAGCACACACACCTGGAGCAGTGGACACACACACACACACACACCTGGAGCAGTGGACACACACACACACACACACACCTGGAGCAGTGGACACACACACGCACACACACCTGGAGAAGTGGACACACACACACACACCTGGAGCAGTGGACACACACACACACACACACACACACTGTTCACTCAGGAGAAGCTCCAGCACGACCACCGCATGTAACTTTATACAAGATTCACTCGTTTGAAACACGCTAAATTATATTAACATTTACTATAGAATCATTATTTCGCCAATAAACATCTCTATTAAAATTATCGGGTACATAAACGTACAAATAATCGGTATCGGTTATAAAAAAAATCAATATCAGTCGATCACTATAGAAAAGAAAATACACAATACATATTAAGTATTTATTTTATTACACTTTATCTATAGGTGTCTGTTGATTTAAATTCCAATACATATCTTTAAATGCTGTGGGATTGTTTCTCTAGAGTTATGAATCATATCATTCACCTGGTTTATGTCACATTTTAATCCTAATAACATGTTAATTTGTTTTGGCTGTTGACAGTATTTTCTGATTAATGGAGTGATAAATATGAGACATTCAAAATATCTTTAACCTTAATATCTCAACAAAATGAAACAAGCATTTTAAACGACTTTATCCTAGATTTCTGTACTTGAAATGTATGAAAATGTGTGCATATTTCATTAGATAATGCCTAGATTAATATTATTACCTGTACTGGGGTAACACATTAGTTGCGTAATCAGATGACTTCTTCCAAGTAACTAGTGATGTAACATTATTTTTTATAATTTACAAGAAAAAGTTACTTTTTAAAAATGTAACTTCGCCAGTTACTTTGTTTTCCCAATTTCTTCTCATGTTGAGAGAAATGTCATTTTTTAATATTAAAAACAAACAAGCCCAGCCCAGATTAGAAAAAGAAAAAACGCAAACATAAAGTAACACATTATTTTCCATAAAATAACCAGGTGTTTATTCTGATTATTATTAATAATAAATGCTGTTGCCATCCACGCATCACAGCAGTAACCCACTCAAGGTCATGCACCGCAGTGATTTACCGTGCTTTAATCCTAAAAACCACATAACAGTGTACAAAGACGAGTACCTTTCCATAGAGTGCATGAGCCAGGAACGGGATTCTCCTCAAAGCTCTTCCACTGAGTCCTTCACTCCTCCTGTGCAGAAAGAGACACGTGAACATCCATGCTCGGAGACTTTCAGTACTAGCTGCACTGAAAGCAAACACTCACTGGGCGAGGTTCCTCAGGGTTAAGCTCAGATGGGTCACGTCGCTCTCCATGAAGTTCATGGTGCCCAGTTCCTCCAAACTCAGCAGCTGCTGTCTGGGGTAGATGATCTGACGCTGCAGGGAAAGTTCAGATCTATTCGGTGGAGTCCAGCAGAAGAACAGAGACGTTCAATAGTTAAAGGAACTGAAAGCACGCTCACCTTCATGAGTTCCTCCAGACAAGACAGATAGATGTTGAATATGGCGCTGCGCTCGGGGGCCGATGTACTGCTTTATATCAGCGCGGTCCACAAAGGCCAGATCGATCTTTTCTGTGACGTTGGATGTAGTGAGGATGACAACATTTGTGTGCCTGAATCAGCGAAACACAAGGTTTGTTATTATTATGAATGGAAACAATTGACATGAACCCATTTTTACTTCCATTATATGACGTATTTTATGCATTTTGCATAAAAAGGAGGACAAGATGGCATCAGACGGTGGAATAGGTTACATTTATCAGATGCTTTTATCCAAAGCGACTTACAGGCTATACATTTATTTGTCAGTGCATGTGTTCCCTGGGATTCGAACCCACAACCTTTGTGCTGCTAACGCAATGCTCTACCACTGAGCCACAGGAACATTGTTATTATAGGATTATATTATGACGAAAGTTATAGTATAGTATATTATGACTACAAAAATAAAGCTTGATTTCTGAAAATATCCTCCACAATGAATCATGCACACTAAGAGCAGGACAGTGCATTAAGGAACGAGTCGCTCTGATTTGAAGCACGCCTTTGTAGATGAAAGTGAGCGGTGCAGAACAGATGAAGAGAAACTGACCGTTTGATCTGGTCGAGCTGGGTCAGCACTGAATTGACCACCCTAATAGCATCAGACGGTTCTGTTCCTGCTTGAGCGGCGCTCCGCGCGCTGTGAGACTCTCCACCTGACAGACACACATTATTAAATACCCAACTTTCACTAAATACGGGGCAAACGTATTAAATGCCGCAGCTTGCTCAAGTCACAAAATGGCAGTTTTTTAACAAGTCTGGAACAAATGTATATTTAATTATATTTTATTTTTATAAATTTATTTTTATAAATAAAAATTATTTTTAGTTTTATTTTATTCCAATATTGTTTTTATTACTTTTATTTATGATGGGAAAAATGCACAAAAAATGTGAACATACAGAAATTTGAGACCATTTTTCAAATTGTAC
>QVTF01006511.1:0-15000 GCA_003573665.1 Oxygymnocypris stewartii
CTCGCCCGGGTCCATGTAGAGGTCATGAGCGCCCTCGTCCGTCTCGTACTCCCACACCCACAACTGCTCCGCCTCGTCGCTACGTCAACCGTGAAGGAACAGAGCATGCTGGGTACATGATGCTACAAATACACTGGTAGCTGATTAACGGTGTCATGCTAATGAAGCTATGATTCAGGATACAATTTAACCGGCTGCTGTAGCGACTCTGGCGGGATTATGATGTCATCGAAGAATCCGAGGGTCACTGCGGAGTCGACACACGTGAACTCATTATTCACCTTTTACATTTCCAATTAACTTCCATATTCTAATTAAGCCATCATTCTGTAAACAAGGTTCTAATGCTCTTAATCGACTGGAATAAAGGCTTGACAATGAATATGAACCGTAATGATCTGTGTGAATGTGCTCATTGTGTCAGTATCAGAGGTACTATTATAGTTTTTCATATTTTGAATTTGGTTTTATTTTTGTATTTTATGATTTCATTTGAATTATTCTGTTTTTGTCATTTTTTTGTATTTGTTAAAAATATTTTTTAATCTATCCATCCATCCACAATCCATCCATCCACCCATCATCCATCCATCCATCCATCCACAATCCATCTACCATCCACCCATCCAACCATCCATCCATCTATCCACCATCCACCCATCCATCCATCATCCATCCATCCATCCACAATCCACCCATCCATCCATCCACCATCCACCCATCCATCTATCCACCATCCACCCATCCATCCACCAACCATCCATCCATCTATCCACCATCCACCCATCCATCCATCATCCATCCATCCATCCATCCACCATCCACCCATCCATCCATCCATCCATCCATCCACAATCCATCCACCATCCACCCATCCACCATCCACCTATCCACCATCCACCCATCCATCCACCAACCATCCATCCATCTATCCACCATCCACCCATCCATCCATCATCCATCCATCCATCCACAATCCATCCACCATCCACCCATCCATCCATCCATCCACCATCCACCCATCCATCTATCCACCATCCACCCATCCATCCACCAACCATCCATCCATCTATCCACCATCCACCCATCCATCCATCATCCATCCATCCATCCACAATCCATCCACCATCCACCCATCCATCCACCATCCACCCATCCATCTATCCACCATCCACCCATCCATCCACCAACCATCCATCCATCTATCCACCATCCACCCATCCATCCATCATCCATCCAACCATCCATCCATCTATCCACCATCCACCCATCCATCCATCATCCATCCATCCATCCACAATCCATCCACCATCCACCCATCCATCCATCCACCCATCCATCTATCCACCATCCACCCATCCATCCACCAATCATCCATCCATCCATCCACAATCCACCCATCCATCCATCCACAATCCACCCATCCATCCATCTATCCACCCATCCATCCATCATCCATCCATCCATCCATCCATCCATCCACCCATCCATCTATCCACCATCCACCCATCCATCCATCCATCCACCATCCACCCATCCATCTATCCACCATCCACCCATCCATCCACCAACCATCCATCCATCTATCCACCATCCACCCATCCATCCATCATCCATCCACCATCCATCTATCCACCATCCACCATCCATCCATCATCCATCCACATCCATCCATCCATCCCCCATCCACCCATCCATCCATCCACCCATCCTCCATCTATCCACCATCCACCCACCCATCCATCCATCCCACCCATCAATCCACAATCCATCCATCCATCCATCCACCCATCATCCATCCATCCATCCATCATCCACCCCCATCCACATCCATCCATCCTCCATCCATCCATCCACAATCCATCCATCATCCATCCACCCATCATCCATCCTCCATCCACAATCCATCCATCATCCACCCATCCACCCACCCATCCCTCCATCCATCCACCCATCCATCATCCACCACCCACCCATCCATCTATCCACCATCCATCCACCCTCCATCCTCCATCCATCCATCTACCATCCACCCCCCATCATCCATCCATCCACCCACCCATCCATACATCTACCCACCCATCTATCCACCATCCATCCACCCATACATCTACCACCCATCTATCCACATCCATCCACCATCCATCCCCCATTCTCTATCCACCATCCATTCACCCACCCATCCACCATCATCCATCCATCCACCCTCTATCCATCCATCATCCACCCATCCATCCATCCATCCATCCACCATCCATCCACCATCATCTATCCACCCATCTATCCATCCATCATCCCCCATCTATCCACCCATCCATCTATCTATCCACCATCTATCCACCCATCTATCCATCCATCATCCACCCATCTATCCACCCATCCATCTACCATCCATCCATCCATCCACCATCCATCCACCCATCTATCCATCCATCTATCCATCCATCATCCACCCATCTATCCACCCATCCATCTCCATCCATCCATCCATCCACCATCCTCCACCCATCTATCCACCCATCATCCACCCATCTATCCACCCATCCATCTATCCCCACCATCCATCCACCCATCTATCCACCCATCCATCTACCATCCATCCATCCATCACCATCCACCCATACATCCATCTATCCACCATCCATCCACCCGTATATCAATTTCAGTTTTAGTACAAGTTAAACAAATATCTAAAATAAGGTTAACTAGCTAAAATACAGTTTTTCATTTTTCCCCAGTTAACATTTATTTCAAGAAACAAAAATGTTATTTTAAGCTTTAGTTTATTTTTAGTTATTTTAGTACATCAAGTTAAACTAAAATGAGAAATGTTGCCTTGCTGAAACTAGCTGAAATAAAAATAGATAATTGTTTTATTTCAGTTACAATTAGTTTAATTTTTTCAATTCTTTTTTTTTTTGTACTTGAACAAACTAAATGTTGACTTTTTATATTATTTGCATTAACAATTCTTTTATTACAAGTAACAATTAATTTATTTAGTTAATTCAACTAAACTAAATAAATATAAGAAACCGGGTCTTGGCAACTAGCTGAAATAAAAATAGATATGCGTCTTATTACAGTTACTATTTAAATGTTTATTACTTTTTTGTTTTTGTTTAATTTAGTTGTTTTACATTTTAGTAATTTAGCAGACGCTTTTATCTAAAGCAACAAAGCGAGTTTAGTACTTCAAATTAAACTACATGTTGCCTTTTTCTATTTTTATTTTATTTCAATTAACAATAATTTCATTCCAAGTAACGATTCATTAATTTATTTAGTTCGTTAATTTTGAATTATTTTACCATTTGAACTAAAACTAAATAAATATAAGAAATTCTGTCTTGGCAACTAGCTGAAATAAAATGTTTAAGTGAATAATTACATTTTAATCTCATTAACAGAATGTGTTTGGTTTTAATTACATGTTTAGTTATTTTAACTACAATAAATGAGAAGTGTTAAAAATATTTATACATAAATCTGATTTCAGGTAACTTTTATTTAAAGTAAATATTTTTTTAATTTTTTAAATGGTCTTATTTTTAGTTAACGCTAATAATGCAAGCAGTGATGAACACAAAGCCTCCCCCCCCCCCCCCCCTCACCATGAACACCTTCAGCACTAGCACTGCAGCCTTTAATCTTCCCCAGCAGAATCTGGTCCAGGAACGGGTGGAACACCACGCATCGAAAATGCACTGCAGGAGGAGAGAGAGTGAGCTCGTGCTGGACACACACCGTGTCTGTGTGGAGGACGCACGCGGTCACCTTTAGTGTGAGACGCTCCGTCTCCGGGGAAGATGTAGGAGTCCTCCAGTTTAGTGATGTCATACAGACAGATGCACAACCCCACATTATACACCACCTGCAGATGTGTGGAGGAGCTCAGAACACACAAGTACTCTAAAACTATAGGTGACCACAAAACCAGTCGTAAGGGTCCATTTTGTGAAGTTGGGATTTATACATCATCTGAAAATCTGAGGGTGCAAAAAAATCTAAATATGGAGAAAATCACCTTTAAAGTAGTTCTGAGCAATGCATATTACTAATCAAAAATTAAGTTTTGATATATTTATGGTAGGAAATGTACATGATATCTTCATGGAACATGATCTTTATATAATATCCTAATGATTTTTGGTATAAAAGAAACTTTGATAATTTTGACCCATACTATCACCATTGACTATTGCTATAAATAGTAAGTTAAGATTGGTTTTGTGGTCACATATATTAAATCATAATAATACTACTCCACAATATTACTGTTTTTGTCAAATTAATGCAGCATACGCATATTTTGATAATTTAATTATGGTATGTATGCGTTCGTAATTCTTATATATGGATCTGACGCATGACTCGTGACGTCAGGTGCTCGGCTCACCTTGTTGGCGAGTTTCTTGTTGAGCTCCTCGGCGATCGCGTCGTTCAGCTGCCGGTGGAAACTCCACGGCGGGATCCGGACCGTGTCCACCATCTCCACCAGCACGAACATGCTCGACCAGAACCAGACCCGACCCAGAACCAGAGCCGAACCAGAGCAGACCAGACTAGAACCAGAGCAGACCCGATCCAAACCGGACCAAACCCGAACCAGACCTGAACCAGACCCAAACCAGATCAGACCAGATCCAAACCCGACCCAAACCAGAGAAGATCTGAACCAGAACCAGACCCGAACCAGATCAGACCAGACCCAATCCAGACCCGAACCAGACCATGATCATGATTTACATTTCACTTCTGATTATACCCTGTATCATTTAGTATGTGACGAATAAACAAACCTTGAACCTTGAAACCTTGAGCAGACCCGACCCGAACCAGACCTGAACCAGACCCAAACCAGATCCAGACCAGAACCAGATCAGACCCGACCCAGACCGGACCAGATCCAAACCAGCCCCGATCCAGACCGGACCAGATCCAGACCCGAACCAGAGCATGATCATGATTTTACATTTCACTTCTGATTATACCCTGTATCATTTAGTATGTGACGAATAAACAAACCTTGAAACC
This sequence comes from Oxygymnocypris stewartii, assembly GCA_003573665.1. Classification (NCBI taxonomy): domain Eukaryota; kingdom Metazoa; phylum Chordata; class Actinopteri; order Cypriniformes; family Cyprinidae; genus Oxygymnocypris; species Oxygymnocypris stewartii. The sequence goes on from QVTF01006511.1 coordinate 5,038, forward strand.
TTGAGCAGACCCGACCCGAACCAGAGCAGATCCGAACCAGACCAGATCCAGAGCAGACCTGAACCAGATCAGATCCAGATCCGACCCAAACCAGAGCAGATCTGAACCAGAGCAGATCTGAAGCAGACCAGATCCGACCCAAACCAGAGCAGATCTGAACCAGACCTGATCCAGACCCGAACCAGAGCAGACCAGAACCAGACCTGAACCAGACCAGATCCAGACCCGAGCCAGAGCAGATCTGAACCAGACCTGACCAGATCCGAACCAGACCAGACCTGAATCAGACCCGAACTCTAAACGCTTTAGACCCGCGGAAACCAGACTACGAGATCTTACAGCGAGATCGTTCAGCTTATTTAACGTTACTGTGAGAACTGTGAACTTCTATTCGTTACTGGTTTATGAATCGGTCACTCTTAAATCTGATGTTCTGCAGCTTTGTCATATTACCTCTCAGTCCTCCGGCAGCTTCCGCGGCATGCGTTTCTGTGCAGGCAGTATAGATTTACATTTACAACACCCTAAATAACTTAAAATCTCTTATGATTTGAGCGCATGGCATGACAACAACAAACATGCGCCGATTCACGACAGCGGCGCAGGCGCTTTACGGCACTGACGTCACGCGACCGCGTTCTGCCATAAAACAGAAACAGAAATTTGCAAAATTGAAGCACATCTTCCTTTACTTTTTCAAAAATATGTGGATATATATATGAATTAGACTATTTTATGGTATAATACTTGTTATAGTAAATACTAAGATATAATACGTTTTAGCTGATTTCAGAATTGTATGCAATATTTATGTATTTTATGTTACCTTTTTATTGTCTTTATGCTTGTAAATGTTATTATTATCTTGAAATAAATTAAAAACGATTTGACTATTACTTGATTAAAAACTATATATATATATTCTGTTTATATGTACAAAATGTATATTTAGTTTTAAACTCATAATGATTCATAATGTGAAGCTGTCTTTTTACTGATGTCAGACTGATAATTAATCAATTATGCATAATTATAATTGTGTTTTGTCTCAATAATGTGAGAGAATAATAATGAGCATAACACTTGCAAAACTGTTATATTAATATTTGCGTTGCTATAATATTAATATGTTACATATCGCATGTTCTCTGTTGGAAAAATTATTACAACAAAATTATTTGTTTCTACGTTTTAATTTAAACGTTTCTAAATGTTATCTTAAAAGCACTTATTGTTTATGCTCCTAGTGTTTTGTTGGTGGTGGTTTTAGAGTTAAACCTCTACGAGTGCATGATATTTAATGATCATATTTCATCTGAATATCAGAAATACAACACAATCAGAAGCTTGTGTAGAAGAGATGCACATGATGCACTCGTTTAAACAGCACCGTACTAAATGTCATCCTCATCTTTTGACTCATGCTTGATTTCATATCTAATCTCCACTTTTCAGATATGAGTATGAAGCAGAGAGGCGGTCCACTGATGCTCCTCAAAGATCTGCAGCTCATCAGCAGCGTGTATACTGTGCATGATTAGAGAGCACTGCTGAGAACATGTTTAGCATTAACATTAATGTATATGAAGGTGCTAAGATGCTGCACTGAACCACACACACACACACACACACACACACACATACACACACTAACACACAGACACACAATAACACACACACACACACACACACACACACACACCCACACACCCACAACCACTAACACACAGACACATACACACACACCACACACACAACACATGCACTCACACACACACCCACACACACTAACACCACACCACCATACACACACACACACAGACACATGCACTAACAGACACACAATAACACACCACAACACCACACCCACACACTAACACACAGACACACACACACACACACACAACACCCACCACCCACACCCCACACACACCATACCCACACCACACCACCCACACACACACCACCACCACTACAACACACACACACAGACACATGCACTAAACACACACACAATAACACACCCACACACACACACCCACACCACACACACCAAACACACAGACACACACTAACACGCCACACACACACACACACACACACACACACACAGAGAGACGGTGTATCCTTGGACAGAAATCCTGTGAAAACACAGAAAACAGTTATGATCAGACAACGGCTAAACCAAGACTTAATAGTAGTACATAATCCATACCTTGATTTCTGAACTGATCATCTCTCACTAATTTCTCTCTAGCGTTTCTGAACTTTCTCCAGGAGTCTAAAAATATGTACAGCTCTCTGTTCCACCTTCAATACCACGACTGAGGTGAAACCCTTGAGCAAGACACTGAACCCCCAACTGCTCCCTGGGTGCCGCAGCATAAACGGCTGCCCCACTGCTCCGGGTGTGTGTTCACTGCTGTGTGTGTGTGTGTGTGTGTGTGTGTTCACTGCTCCGGGTGTGTGTTCACGGTGTGTGTGGTTCACAGCTGTGTGAGTTCACTGCTCCGGGTGTGTGTTCACGGTGTGTGTGTTCACAAGCTGTGTGTGTGTGTGTGTTCACTGTTGTGTGTGTGTGTTCACTGCTCCGGGTGTGTGTTCACGGTGTGTGTGTTCACAGCTGTGTGAGTTCACTGCTCCGGGTGTGTGTTCACGGTGTGTGTGTTCACAGATGTGTGTGTGTGTGTGTGTGTGTGTGTTCACTGTTGTGTGTGTGTGTTCACTGCTCCGGGTGTGTGTTCACGGTGTGTGTGTTCACAGCTTGTGTGTTCATTGCTCCGGGGTGTGTGTTCACGTTGTGTGTTCACTGCTGTGTGTGTTCACTGCTCCGGCTGTGTGTTCACGATGTGTGTGTTCACTGCTGTGCGCGCGCGCGTGTGTGTGTGTGTGTGCCACTTTGGATGGGTTAAACACTTAAAACGTTGTTTTCCTAAAAACGTAAAACAACACCAAAACAAATCGTCATTATAGGCCTATGTCAAATTTCAATTATTAAAATCCAATCTAATTTCTGATGAGAAAATATTCCCAAACCCAGTAAAGAGCTCTGACCAAACATTACAAGATAATTTTCTTCTGCCCCTAATTATTTGTGTTTGGGGCTCAAATACTACTTTCCATTAATCTGCTTTCATTTAATATATCGTTTAACTCTAAACTCATTGTATCGTTATGGTGTTTAGAAACTCCAGTTCCCATCATGCACTTCGTTACGCGCTGAACCCTGCGTCACCACGCCCCCTGCTGAGTGGACGCCGCGCTGCGTTCTCAGCCAATGGCTGCATTGTTGCTATGACATCTTTTATTTTTAGCCTTCCGTCGCACAGCCTCACATTTGGAAACATTATTTCGCCAAATTAAATAGAGACGAAGTGAAACAAACACACACCTGCCTCAGGAATATCTCATATATAATATCTCATAACATTATGGATTATACAGTAGTTGAAACATACTATAGCGTTAAAGGTAAACACAGCTTAAAACCGAGTATCGTGTCATTCTTATAAAGTTTAAATGAGCGTTTTAACAAACCTTTGGCCTCTTATCCATCTGTGTGTAATGAGTTATTGCGCAAGATCTAAATTAAGTAGTTCCAGCTGAACGCGCGTCACAGAGCAGGGCGGAGCGCGCGCCGCTGCGATATAAATGCGCGAGGCTGTCAAACAGTGAAGTTTCCACGGGCGCGTGCGGGAGTGCAGACACGTCACGCCATCAATTAAACTAAATTAAATCAAATATAATAGAAGTGCGTTTCAGTCACACGCAGCACCAGACAGCGCTTCTCTGTGAAGGATTTATTTTCAACGCCCTCAAGCACGAATAACTATTGATACTAGTGTGATTAGTGGATATAAGCACTGGACAAAACACGAGCTTTGAATCAGTAAGTACTTCATTTATTTGTTTTAATTACCTACTGCTTTCATCAGAATGGCAGCGGAACTTATTGCGCTGGGCATGATTTTGAAAGGATATATTCATAATATTATTATTTTTTTTTTTTTGAATGAGTGATGAGTTGTCCATTTTTAGATAGTCATAATTTAAAGATACAATAATATGGTGCTAATTGATAATATTTGCATGCAGCGCTATTGAACCCTGGATGAATGCGGTTTGCACAGATGTCCTTGGCTTTAATGGTGTGCTGAGAAACAGGCCAAAGGGTTGCTAAAGCTGATTATTTCTCTGCGCTGGACATTTATAAGCTGCTCTCATATCTGAGCCTCACACATGACTTAATGGAGCATGTTCTAATACCGTTTTTGTGAATTGGTAAAACAGTGCAATGTGATTTATAATGTTAGGATTTATGGTTTTGGATGAAACCTTTCTGGTTACTCTTGGAGTTAGAGGTTTTTTGAGGGAACCCCCACACACACACACCACCACCACAGGCGCGCACACACAACACACCGAACACAACACACAGACACGCACAGAAAACAACACACACAGAACACCACGCACACACACACATACACACACACACACACACACACAGAATACACACACACATCACACACGCACACAACTCCACAGACGCGCACGCGCACATAACACGCATACAACACACACACAGAACACCACACTCACTCACCACACACACACACACACATCTGCTTTAGTAGTTTCTATTGTCACGCAACACCATTATCACTATATGTGCTGTGTTGGATAAGTGTTTGCTCTGATTGTTTAACACAGGTGAAACATTATAAAGTCAAGCGTGAGGTGGTGTTTTGATGAAGCTGGTGTAGTTTAGTTTAGGGAGATAATGTGCATCTGCTGGATGTTTTGTAACCGATGGAGAGTGTAAACAAACAACCAGGCTCGTGGATAATTATTTAGTCACGGAATACATCATTATTTCTGTCTGTCGCCTAAATGTTTAATGTTATGGCATTTGATCAAACTGACATTGAGTGACATTGAACGCATGATTAAAGATGAGCTACACGACTCGTTTAGTTCCTTGTCTTTTTCATCAATTAGCAATATTTAAATATTAAATCACATGTTATAATCTCGAATATAGATAATATTTAGATTTATTTGCAAACGTTGCATTTGACATTATTCACGCGTTGTGAAGATAATTGCACAAGGAAAAATCATATCATATGTGTCCATGCATAATAACCCGCGTTTTAAATGAGTAAATTATGCATGATTAAATATCAGTGCTGCTGGTATTAATGATGTATTGGCCCGTCTGCGTATGAGCGCGATAATAACGCGTCTTTTTCTCCTGAATAATCATAATCATGACATTTACCGGCAGTGACTGTCCTCATGTGCTTCAACTCATCGCTGATCCAACCTTTATTATAAATACAACAAGTGCGGTGCATTTAACGGGTTTTAACGGAGCTTATCTGTGTTTTGAAAATGCGGAGGCGTCAAATCAACATTCTCACGCGTGGTGATGACGTCAAATGTAGCGGCGTGGTGCATGCTGGGAGATGTAGTTTTTTAACCCCTACCTTCAACAGCACCATTTTATCAGCCGTTTAGACGGTTTCCCCTCAGATGGCTTAAACCTAGAGTTTTCTATGGTTTAATATCCGTGTTGAGCAGTCCCTTTTAGCATTTCGTTGTGCCAGTGTGAGTAGACCGAGCGCATTTGGTGGTACATTTCCCTCGCGTGGCACGTGTAATCCTAAGTGCTTTAGCCAGAGGGACAGAAGAGGGATTTCATGAAGATAATCATGGATTGGTACCTTGGCCCCAGCATCTGCTGAAACATACAAACATGCATTATTAATATTGTTTAACTGGTCTGTCTTTGTCTTTCTAGAGGTTTTGAAGAAACTGGATGTTGGAGAGCATTTGTTTTCATACATCAGTGCTTCGGGGGGGGAAGAAAAAAAAAATCAGCTGGTCTCTGACAATTACTAAGCAATTACTGAGCAAGAATCCGAAATCAGAGGCCCTAGCTTTTAAATGGATGCTCAAGGCTAAGACTAAAGACTTTCACCTTGATGTTCACAAGAGATGTTAGGACTGTTGTAAGTCTAACCGAAGGAACTTTCAAGACCTAATCAAATTCATCATTGCATCTGGAGGTGAAGGTTGCGTTGAACTTCATCGTGTCCCTACTTGTACAACAAGCTCCCACGCCGTAGGGCGGATCGTTTGGTGAGGAGTTGGAGCGTATCTTGGTGTCCCGCTTCGAAGGGGCACTGGTACCCTGAGGCCTCCTTTACGTGGTTCTCTGCCTTCCGCTGCCTCCATCTGGGAGCTCCCAGAGGACCCTGTGGTGGAGCTGGCAGCCAGAAGGAGCGGTCTGGACACCGAAGAGGTCTGTGCCAATGTTCCCCCCGAGCTCAAGCATTTGGATCGACCCTTACGAAGTGTCCTACCAGATTGGGGAGAAAGGTGCCGTGAATGAAAGCTCTCTACACGGAGGACCCCGCCAGGTTTAGGTTGCGATGCCGAAAGGTCCGACATTGCTCTCAATAGAGACGTGGAGTTTGAGGACGTCAAGAGTCTGGGGTTTTAACCCAAGAGGCTCAGGTGTTCATACCCATCGGTGGCCAGGTTGTCGCCCAGTCAATGCTACCCTCACTCTCCAGTCTCCAACTCCTCTTTCTACCCTCATCTTGCTCAGGACTCTTCGTTTATGCCGCTCCCAGCACTCCCACAAATCCCAGTGCTCCTTCCTCCAATACATCCACCCCGTCGCCACCAAGCGCCAGTCTTTTGTACTCTACTCCCAACCAGCCGGCCTGACCTCAGCCGGTCACCTTCACCACAGGCCAGCTTTGCCGCCACCAAATTTGGCTCCACCAAGATGAAGAAGTTCGGGAACCCAGGTGTTTGCTTCCGGTTCTGACGTCGCCACGGCTCCACACAGAGGATGATCACTCGCTCCCCCACACCATCTCCCACCGGGGCTGGTCCAAGTACAAACCCCTTTCCCTCTCCATTGCACTCTCTAGATGGACCCATCCCAAGCCAACTGTCTCCTAATGCCAAAAGAGTTTGTGTTTCCCGCTTCCCAGAGGCCCCTCTACTTGGACGCAGAAGGTCCGTCAATGACGCCATTCGAAGCTCCATACCCACATGCCTTCTTCGATCCTTCTCTAGTCCACAACCAGGTCAGGCTATGGGAGCCATTGGAGGCAACAGTGGGATTTCCTTCATGGATACTAAACCTCCATTCGTGGAAGGACTCGGATACAACCTGCAGTATTCCGGCCAGGCCTTCCAGCCTGTTGGTGTTGGCCAAACTAAAGTCTCAGAGTTGAAGAGATCTCAATGCTGAAAATGAAAACCCTTTCCTTGAGGACAATTTATTTTCCCTTTCCATGAATCACTGTGTTACTACCACCGTGATATATCAAGAGTATTATGACTACTAATTGAGTATTACCTTGTGATTTGTTAATATTTCTTCTCGTTTATTTTTTAATCTCTTGGAGTAACCAGCCTCCTGTTGCACAGGTGTTTTTGTGTTTGTTGTTTTCAGTAAGAGTCACTTTATCGCCCAAATGTTTGTCTCCTGTTATCTTAGTTAATGCTACTTTTTAAAAAATGTGATTCTGGGGAAAAAAGCTAATATTCTAGATGCCTAAAAGGGATTTTTGGGATGGTGTTTATGTTCAGAAACCTGAAACCTCTGGAGATTACAGCCTCGTTAACAGTTCGGTCACACCTCAGCAGTCATAATTGAGGATTAATGGTAATTTTATGACATGTTCTCTGAACCGACGTGGGTCTGGTGCTGATGATTGGCTTGTCTGGTATGTTTAGCTATAGGATTCTCCTTTTAAGTTTGAATGCATTGAGCCAAATCCTCATGAAACCAGCCAGTGTTTAAACCGGGTTTCGAGTGCGTCAAATTGAGAATTGATGTTGTATATTTCCATTCTGGCAGATCTGGTAATTCAGACACCGTAAACGATCGCTTGCTGGATTGTTGAGTCTGATTGGTTTCATTCTTGGGTTCCTGGTCAGAAGTGCGTGACTGTACTGGTTTGAGGTGTTGATAAACTGAGGAGTGTCTTTGAAGGCATGGGACCCTAGATTAAGGTCATTAGTGTGGAAATGCACAAATTAGCTTTTCCGTCAAAGAGCGCGTATTGAATTTAATGCTTTATTTGTACTTTCCGGTTGTTGCAAGAGATGCAACAGTGAAATTGCACTTGTTTTCGCCGCTCTTGGACCGTTACCTCATGTATTCTGACTGCAGTGGCTGTGTGTGTGATGCGTTTTATTGCGCTAAGATCGAGGCTGGCGTTCTAGAATCTTCTTGAAGGGAGGAGCCATGCTGGCTTCCTTTATGATGTAACTGCCCCCCTCAGCGTGCCGCGCTGCTCTTATTGCATGGGGCCTATGGAAAACTCCCGTAATGCCTCACAATAAATGCTAGATGCTGAAGGTGCTTAACTTGCTCTTTAATGGCCAGTTATGACTGAACTATAGCTTGGTAATGTAGTTTAAAGATTGTATTAAAAACTTTCTAAGATGGCTGTCTTTCCTCGACATTTGAAATGTAAACGCCCAGCTTCATGAATATTCAATATTTCATTTGGGTGGGCGGGGTTTGGATTTCTCTATAAATGCTACGACTGGGGGTGTATTTTTACATTTTGTTCGTAATTTAGTTACAATTTTTCTATATTTTTTCGTGTGTTTTTTCAAAAGAGTTCTCTACGGCATTTATAAAGCAAATTAAACAGATATATGCGACGATGACACGAATATGTATATATTTCTTATGTTCAAGATCTTTTGTTTAGTTTCTTACGTGATGAAGTTATTTTTTCAGAATCACTATATGAATATAAATGTATATATGCAAGATGAAATGACTAATAAAATGTGTTTAACGAAGCGCTGAATAGTGTTGTACCTTCTACTGGAGTCATATCAAGTTACCACAAGCAGGTTTTGCTTGATGTTCTTGAAGGCCTTTATTTTCTTAATATAGTTTATGATAGAAAATATTACGTGTTCCAAAGCATGGTGGTATAAACCTCCTATCATCCTTAATGTTCAAACCCAACAATTTCATGGTATTATTGACCCTTAATCCACAAAATGCATTATCCGGTCTATTGGGAAATGGTCTAAAATTCTCATTTTGGAAATTGTGGTGATATTTTCAATGCAAAAACTAGTTTACAATAAGGTTAATAAAAGTCGTTCAGGTTTGTAACACAACTCCAGCTCGTTGTTTCTCATATCGAATGTGATTTAATTGAATGGAAGTCCTTTTGATGCAGAACAGATTTTGTATTATAATAGGAGTTCAAGAATCATGAAGGCTTGGTCTGCCTTTGTTTTTTGACCCTATAACCGCCAAATTAAGACATTTCGCATGTTCAACCTCTTGAGATGGTGTGTTGATATAACCTCTCTGTTTCTCGCTGAATAAACCCGGCGGCTGGGACTGAAGCTCTGGGTCACGACCTCTGACCGCAGACTTCAGCCAATCAGAGCACAGAATGGGGTTTCGTTTCCCAGTCATGTAATAAACGCATTGATTCTGTTTATTAGAAACCAAGTACGTTTAATAGTACATAAGCTCCAATTGCATGATCTTATTTGCACTTTTTAATGGATGTTTTTAAATGTCTAAATTGGCTTTGCTCGTCAGAACGCGCCTGTCGTGTCCTACATGAGGTTTATGTGGATCGGATCACCATTTATTTCCCTTTAAACCTGCCTTTTGCATTATTAGTGCAAACTTTGACCAGAATTAATTCTGTAGAGGAAATACAAGTCTAATGACCGTGATAAACATTTGAAGTGAATCTCAAGAACCTGTCCATGTAATTTTTGTTTTAGGTATAATTTCACTATATTCATAATTTATCTTCTAACGTTTGTTTTTGGTTTATTCTGTGTGAAACACAATTTGCATTATTTTTTCATATACTTGTGATATTACTGGAGCAGTTTTTATTTCATTTCATTTTTATTTTGTTTCAACGCAGGTATGAGAAA
>QVTF01006511.1:20000-27333 GCA_003573665.1 Oxygymnocypris stewartii
TTATTAACATTTTTAGTTAAAGGTTTAGTAATTTTGTTGTGTGTTGACGTATTATTCATTTGTACTTTAACCTTTGATATTTTTAAACATTTTATTATTTAAAATATTGCCTTGGCAAGCAGCAAGTTTTAGTTAACAGTAATAATTTCCGTAATTTATGTTCCAGGCCTTATTCTGAATAATCAACACAAAATATGATATGATCCATATTGGTACCAAATACCATCTGTGTATCAGGGCTCTCAAGTTATAGCTAAAGTTTGGAATGAGATTAGGGGAGGGGCCACACAAAGGGGAGGAGTCACTCACATAGAAGGAGCCACACAAAGGGGAGGGGTCACTCAAATATTTGCAGCACCCAAGTTTTTGCTATCAGTTCAATTTGACCCTATTGTTCATAATTGACCAGCACAATAGAAATCTGGTAAATCTGATGAAAGACAAATTCATTCTATTAAATAAAAATATTTATGTATTTAAAAATACCAATGTATCAAAAATAAAAATAAATTTAGCCTCCATTCAGTTGGCATGTTTGGGGCCAAATTTCTGAAAGCCAAGCTCAGCCTAAAGCTTCTGGTTGCAAAGCATTTGGGAGTTTTTTATATGACTGCATTAATAATACTTTTGCATGAGTTTGGCTTTATTCCAACTTCAGCTCTCACTATATTTTTAAGTGATTTTGTCCAGGAATCTTAAAATCGAAAAAAACATATGAAGTGGTTACCGACGCACACCCAAGTTATGGCAGAATCGCGTAATCTACCCGGAAACAACAACATCCTAATTTCTGATTGGCTGTAGGTGGTATAACCCGAGACAGCTATGAGTTAAAGACCTGTTATAACATCTCTAGTACTTTCCGTTCAGGAAGCCAAAGACAAGCCTAAAGCTTCTGGTTGCAAAGAAGTTGGGAGTTTTTCTTTCTTTTTTTTTTTTAAATGACTGCAATCAATAATATTTTTCAACGAATTTGGCTTTATTCCAACTTCATCTCTCACTATATTTTAAGTGATTTTGTCCAGGAATCTTAAAAAAATTTAATAAAAATGAAGTGGCTACCGACGCGCATCCATGTTGCGGCAGATCACATAATTTTACCCGGAAACAACAACATCCTAATTTCTGATTGGCTGTTAGGTGGCATTTAACTCTGTATAACTCGAGACAGCTATGAACTCGGCAGAGAGCTTTCCTCTGTATTCCCTCGTCTATTAATTGTATATATAGCGGTACACGTTATCCCTTCTCAGCGTGAGAAACACAAGTGTGGCGTGAGAGCGTGTCAACTGGTTGAAATGCGTGTCTCATGGTGAATGCGTGAGACTTGAGAGCCCTGTGTAATATATTTAATCAATTTGTGACATAATAAAAGTCCTGCTCTAATTTTTGTTGTCCAGTTTTACCTGGAAATTTCAACATAACAGACGTAAAATAGAGTGCGTAACCTCTTGTTGACTAACATGGCGGATCAATCAGAAGTTGGCAACAATCGTATAGCATGAGTGCGCTGCTAATGCTAAATAACTCATTATAATTGAAATATATTTCCTGGATGAATAACGAGAGGCCTGTGTGTTCAGGAGAGCACAGGTTTTTGTGTTCATAAACTCACTCAATCGTTAAGTCTCACCTTCGCATCTTCAGGAACGAACACTTTCTTGGCTTTCTTGATCATGGGCTGTGGTTTGAGCTCGTCCTCGGAGAAGCGGTGTTTGCGTGGATTGAAGAGCTCTCCTCGGGAATGCTGGACAGGACCAGATCCGTGGGGTCCGGCTGGAAGGCCACGTTCACCTCGATCTCCTCCGGGTCCATCGGAGGGGGCGTCACGCGGTCGACTTTGGGTTCTTCGGCGGGTAAAAACAAAAGCGATGTATAGCCGTTACACTAAAATCAAACAGAATAAAACCCATGACCAGAGTAAATATTGAACCTGATGAACTTTCCATTCAACAGCAGAAAGCATCAGTCAGTTAGATGGTGTGCTTTGACTGATAAATGAACTTCAAACTGCATGGATTGATGTAGAGATGAGCGAACAACAACAAAACGCTTCATGTTAAAGAATCCTGTGTTAATGCCTATGTTAGATACACAGATTCAACCATTCATGCTTTATTATTTTAATTTGGATCTTGGTGGATCAACCATCAGATGAACACTTGAGTTTAAAACTAAAGATTTTAAAGCAGGTCAAACTGATACCAGAAACTAAAATAATAATAATAAATATCCCTAATATTATCAAAATATCCCTAATAATCGACAAACCCCTCAGAACTGGCAGTTTAAATATTGGAATGTTTATTTTTGGAATTTTGAGTCGATATCTAACAACTTTAAAATCAAAAATTCCGATTTCAATTATCCTGCCATTCTAAGTTCTATTTGTTTAATTCTAAGCATATAATCTTACAACTAACCTTCTTCTCTGAATTCTGATTTAACATCTTACAATGCAGTTTTTGTTTTTTTGCACAAACACAGGAAGTAAATAGAAATATGGCAATTGCAACTTCTCATTTCACAAGTTTCACTTCTGACCGAATTTAACTCAGAACTATGAGCAAAAAAGTCTGAAGTGCGAGATCATAAAACGCCATAATTACCTTTTTTTCAAATTTACACTTTTATACACTTTCAATCCACTTCAGATATAAGCTTCCATCAAAATAAACCGGATACGCCACACATCAGATGAGATCTACAATAGATTAATACAGCCGTCACGTTTAAACTATTTAACACTACACACAAACTCTTGCTCAGCTTGATCCGAGACGCATCCTGTTCTTTAACATTACGCATTTTTGTTTCACATGTATTCAAAAAATTGTCATGCTTACGAAAAGCCTCCCACAATTGTATTACTATAAAGCCGGACGTAGTGCATGTTAGGGCTGTCAAAAAAAGTGTATTTTTTTTAATATTCATTGCATTAACAATAAAATCCACATTCGAATGAAAAAACGTTGCATTTTAATTTAGGTGTCTGTCAGGCTGCCTTATCAGTAGAGCACGAGATGTGATGAAGATGTAGGTGTCATTGCATTTTAATGCTTTTTTTAGCCTATCCAGTTGAACCCAATGGATACGTTGTTCATTCAGAATACTGCAGAAAAAGACCTCACAACTGGAAACAAGCCGTTCTCACAGAACGCAATATTTTGTGCATTTTCTCGAGGGACATCTATCAGCGTTGCACTCCGCGTCTCGCAAAAGAGAGTCGGATATTTTAGAAAGCCATTTATATATACAATTATTGTAAGTTCAACTGTGAAAAAAAGTCTCAAAATTTGACAGGTCTCTCCCCATTCCACTGCATTCTCATGTTTTATAAATGAAAGAAGTAACGTTACTCTTTGATTGGTTTTCCGTGCTTTGTATTAAACTGTGTATATACATTTTTCAAAGGTAGTCGTGTTATTTTATGCTTTGAAGAACTTATATTTTGCTCATGCGCCCTCAAGAGAGAAGCCAAAAGCTCCCCCCCAGAAATGATGCCTTTTAAACTCTAATATAATTCGAATTTTGATCATATTTAAGTAAAAAAACTCGAATTGAGTTTTTCAGCTACTTTGACAGCCCTAGTGCATGTTAATGCGAACTAACCAGATTTGTATAATATTACGTTTCTGACCTCGAGGTTGATTTCTTTCTACCATGTCAACGGTCTCACAATTTAAACCATCACACCATCCAATCCAAACATATGCTATCGCAGAGAAAAACAGTATTTGTGAAGCTACTTTGAAAAGCTAGTTACTTAAGTTACTCAAGAGTCGTTCAACTACAGTCAAGCTACTCTTCTGATACATTACATCACTGAAGCTATTTAGAGGGCCAGTGTGTTTGTCATATATGTGACCCTGGACCACAAAACCACTATCTGGAATCTGAGGGTGCAAAAAAATCTAAATATTGAGAAAATCATCTTTAAAGTTGTTCAAATGAAGTTCTTAGCAATGCATATTACTAATCAGAAATTAATTTTAGATATATTTACTGTAAAAAATTCACAAAATATCTTCATGGAGCATGATCTTAATATCCTAATGATTTTTGGCATAAAAGAAAAATCAATAATTTTGACCCATACAATGTATTTTTTGGCTATTGCTACAAATATACCCCAGCAACTCAACACTGCTTTTGTGCTCCAGGTCACATATAATATCAGTGGTACACCGAACAACAAAACATGGTTGTTTGTCACCTCACCTGCTTCCGTCTCAACGCTCACAGCGAGCGGGTCGTCCTCAGGCTCGTCCTCGTCCTCGTGCTCCTCCTCAGGCATCTGTGGACGGTCGCCGGCTCATCAGAGGAGTCCTGTGTGTCGCCGCCTCGCCACTCCGCCTCGGGACACTTGCTCATCTCTCCTCCTCCTCCAGCGTGATGGGAATCTCGTTCTCCAGCAGGAACTCGTCCAGGTCATGTACTCCAGGTGGAAGGTCTCGCCGTCGTACGGGATGGTTTTGTCCCAGATGGCGGGGGTGAGAGAGGCGGAGACTCCTGAACCACCGCCGGACGTCCCATCAATGACACGAACCCTGTTTCTCCTTCTCGATGCCTGTGCGAGAGGAACTACAGTTTAGTCAAATATCAAAGCAGCATTGACATTTGCTTCATCAGAGTTTGCTAATACAATAAAATAAAACAGAAACATACAATAGAATAAAATTAAAAAAAGCTTCAAATGTATTTCTAAAGCACATTTAAACACAGCAAAGCGGATTAAAGTGCCGATCAACGTAAATAACTGCACAATAACATATGAAGAGTTCATTTGTTTTTAATAATTTTCAAAAATCATGTTTTTTATTTGTGCATTGATCCAATTAATCTCAATCAAACTGCAGTCGGGTTATTTTGATTAGGTTAAAAAAATAACATCTAACTAACACAATAAAATAATAAAAAACATGATTTTTTTATGTTTTTGCAAATTAACTCTTCATAGCATAAATGATGCGCAACGATATTAAATGCAAATGAATAGAATAATACATTATTTAAAATAGGCACGATGCAAAAACAAAAGGTCCGAAATTAAATAAAAGGTATTAATTTCTCTTGGTTTTGATGTGAACATGTTCTTGGCAGGTTTCTGACATTTGGACCATCAGACATCCAACTTCACTTTAATTTTCTGCAGTAAAAACTGTTCACATGGCACATACTAGTTTATTATCAGTAACTAAACACGTTAGCCATCAGTTAAATGTCAGAAAAGACTTTTGTGAGAGATGTCAAAGATTGACACGCCTATAGATGCCCCAATGAGGGTCATTATCAAGCCAGGTGATAAGAATATTATTAATAAAGTTCATAAAGGGCAGGTCAGTCTTTACCATGGTAAAAGCACAAGATTGACATGTTATATCCACAAAACGTGATCAATAACTAAAATAGCCTACTCTCTTAAACGCCAGCATGCAGGAATATATACCTGTCAGATCTACAGATGCTGGACGAGGTTAACATTACAGAAGAGGAGAAAACACTAACACTAGTGCACCATTATTGATGGTATGATTATACCATAATGGTGCTACAATTCTTGTACAGGTGTTTTTTAGGATATACAAAGAAGGATCTTCGGTACTACCTATACCCAAGTATCCAAATATACCATGGGGAAAAAAATTAAACTATCACATGTAACGTTAATAGGTACATTTGCATCTTCTGATATACAGTATAATCTCACGATTGTTTTTAGCATGTTAGCCATTCAACGTGTGTTAAGGCTAAAACACCATTTATTAAATTCGATGTTGTACAAATACAGATTTTATCAAATAAATAATTACATTTTTTATTTATTTTTTACCAATTTTTTTTTTTTTTTTTAGAAATAACCTGCAAAAACGACCATTTTAAAACGAAACTATATTAAAATGCCGCGGTTTTTCAGTCTGTTGTGGTGATAAAGCAGCACTCTTCTGAGGGAACGTTCTGTTCTTTTGAGCGACCAATCAGCGCGGAGCTGCGGAGGTGAAGCCAAGTGCACGGATAACGATACAAACACGCGTTCAACGGAACGGTTTGTATATATTTAATAAGCATTTTGGCAGGTTTATGGTTCTCACCGTCGTCTTGACCCTCCAGTATGTTTGGGGGAGGAATATTCATGATCTTCTTTAAAACAAAACCGGACGATTTCTGCGATCCGATGGCCACCGTCACTGACATCTGTCCGGGCATAATTAGCGCGATATTATCCGAGGAAAAACACGAACGTCGCTTGTATCCGTTAATCCAGCTGTTACTGTTTGAGAAAACACAGCCAAAACAACACCGTAGCGATCCACTCCAGCGTTCTGGGCTAAGCACTCATATATTCATGATGAACGCGAAACTCGAAGCGCTGATTGGTTACCTCGCCAACGGCTCATGAATATTTAAACAGACAGGGCGTGTAGATACGGTTCTTAAAGAGCCCAAGGCGGATTCTCAATCTGTGATTGGTCAGCTGTTAATCCGCTTCATCCAGCTCTATAACAATGAGGAAGGATGCGGAGCTACTCCCTGTATTCCGAAAACAAACGAATAGTGTCCATATGAATACCAGAACACTGCAAACATGCTACATACACTCAACATTTGGTTGAATTAACTGTGAATGCAACCAAAAATGGCAAATCATACTAAATAGTTTTCTATATTTACATACATCAACGACGACAATTCAGTATCCATATAGCACTTTTAAGCCAGTGCCAGCTTCTTGGCACATTAACACATCTTTATTAAAGACAAGAAGTAATGTACTACGTGCAGATGTATTTTTCCTCCCTAGTTGTGAGCTGATTCCTTCACACGTGCCGCCAGCACGCGCCATACACTGAGTGGGTGGGGCTTCTGCACGTGCCGAGAACAGCTGCCCGAGCACGTGCATGGGAGCGCGCCCTCGCCTGGCAAGACATGAGAATGAGAGAATGACCTTTATTGAGATGGGTATGAACGGAGGTCGGAGCCAGCTGCAAGTGGGTGGGGCTTAATCTGTAAATGGGTGGGGCTTAAGCTGCAAGTGGGTGGGACTTAAGCTGCAAGTGGGTGGGACTTAAGCTGCAAGTGGGTGGGACTTAAGCTGCAAGTGTAAGACAGTACGGTCTTCAGTAACTTAGATGAGTGGATAAGGTAAGCATGAGGACCAATTATTGTTTATATTTCTTTGTAAAAATAAAAAGTTACAAGCTATGAATAGTGCATTTTCTTGGGGGCTTCTGTACAACGTTGTCTTAGTACCACACACAGCTTACAATCTGTAATGTTTTTTTTTTCTACAAAACTAATTTGCTCTCCATGTTATGGATACCGGTAAGGCCAG